>APFE030758510.1:41046-59638 GCA_000404065.3 Pinus taeda | reverse complement strand
TTATGACTTTGAAATCATCTACAAAAAAGGGAAGCAAAATGTTGTGGAAAATGCACTCTCAAGAAAGGATGAGGATGTCGAAGCATTGTTTTGTGATATTTCTATTATCCAATCAAATTGGATAAATGAAGCAAGGGATGAATGGAAAAAGGACAAAGAAGTGTGGCCACTCATTCAAAATTTGTAGAAGATCCCAGTTCAAACAATCTTTCTAGAACTTGATGAGGAAGGAAAAATCATATTAGAGCTTGGAGCAATCACAGAAACAGGAACCCCACATCTACAAAATCGATTAATTTTAGAGTATCTCATCACGTGGAAGAACTTACCCACCGAAGATTCCACATGGGAGGACAATAATTTTATACCGAAGCATAAAGAACTACTCAAGCGTTGAGGACAACACTTTTTGAAGGATAGGGGCATGTTAAGTCCCTATACTACTAGTGTAACTCCTTATTGTTATTAGTACAACCCCCTTATTATACTTTTGTGCCCATGGAGTCCCCATATTGTTATTATTGTGCCCCATAGAATCCCACTATAGTTATTATTGTGTCGTTACATTAGTATTGTTATATCAACTCTGATTATATCATGACCCCTTAGACTCCTGTATATAGAAAGGAGGTCTTTTCATTTGTATCATCCAAGAATTATTCATTTGTGTAATGTAAAGGAGGTTGCCCCCTCGAAGAGGCTGATTTCTGATACATTTAGCTGGAAAAATGATTTGTTATGGTGAAAAGATCACTTATACCTGTGTAATAATTCCCAACTCAAACAAAAAATTCTTCTAGAATTGCACACCTCTCCCTTAGGAGGCCACTCAAAATTTTTTAAACTTACCATAGGGTTAAGAAGGAAATTTTTTGGGATGGCCTCAAATGTGATATTCAAAAGTTTGTGGCGGAATGTTTTGTTTGCCAACAAAATAAAGTTGAGACAATTAAGGCCTCAGGTCTGTTACAACCATTATTCAATCCAAGTCAATGTTCGGAGGAGTTTTCAATGGATTTTATCACAGGTTTACCCAAGTCTAAAGGAAAGAGTGTCATCATGGTGGTAGTTGATAGAATTACCAATTATGCACAGTTTTGTGCATTATCTCATCTATTTAAAACCAATACAATTTCTACTACATTTATGGAAACAATTCAAAAGCTACATGGAAACCCAGAGATTATTTTAAGCGACAGAGATCCCATTTTCACTGGAAATTTTCAAGTGGAATTATTTTCTTGTTTGGGTACTCAGTTATTTCATAGCTCACCTTATCAACCTCAATCTGATGGGAAAATTGAGATAGTGAACAAATTTTTGGAAGGATATCTTCATTGCTTTGTATTTGATAAATGGACACAATGGGTCAAGTGGTTGCCTCTGGTTGAATGGTCATAAAACACTTCCTTCCATACTGCAGTAAAAGTGACCCCATTTATGGCACTTTATGGATATCATGCAACATCCATCACATCATCTTTAAGAGAAAATTCTAAGGTTCAAGCAATGGAAGATCACATCAAGCATCAACAACAAGTTCTCCAACTCTTAAAGGATGACCTCACTTTGGCACATAATAGAATGAAACAATAGGCAGATCAACATCGTAGCGAAATAATTTTTCATGTAAGTGACTAGGTATTTCTACCACTACAACCATACAAACAAATGTCCCTTAAGCAAGCTAAGAATGATAATAATTGTCACCAAAGATTTATGGTCCATACAAGGTGTTGCAAAAGATTGGTACTATGGCATACAAATTGGAGCTTCCTGCATCTTCCCAAGTGCACCCATTTTTACATGTTTCATGCTTAAAGAAGGCTATAGGTGACAAGCTCCTAGTTTAAACAATATTTCAAGAACTTCATGAGGAAGGAAAAATCATATTGGAACATAAATTAGTAGTAGAAACAAGAACTCGAAAGCTACGAAATCGATCAATTTCAAAGTATCTTATAAAGTAGAAGAACTTACCTGCTGAAGATTCCACATGAGGGAATGAGAATTTTATACAAAAGCGTCCAAAACTACTCAAGCATTGAGGACAATACTTTTTTGAAGGAGAGGAGCATGTTAGGTCCCTATAATACCAGTGTATTCCCCCATTATTATTATCATTATAGCCCCTTATTGTTATTGTTGTGCCCTTGTTGTCCCCATATTCTTATTATTGTGCCCCATAGAAGACCATTATTGTTATTTGTGTTCCCTTACATTATTATTGTTATGTCAACTTTGATTATAATGTGACCCCTTAGACTCCTAAATATAGAAAGGAGTTTTTGTCATTTGAATCATCCAAGAATTATTCATTTGTGTAATGTAAAGGAGGTTTCCCCCTTGCAGAGGCATATTTTGATGTCATTTATCTATCTTTTTTTATATTTTGTGAGCTAGTTGCATAACAGGACCAATGCCAAATTTGCAGTCCAACCAAATCAGCGGCCAAAGATGTCAAAAATTCCAAAAAAATTAGCGATAGGTTTAGTCATGGTTAAAGTTGGTGGACATGCAAAATCTATCGACATCCCACTAAAATTGGTGGTAGTTTGTGGCCCAATCAAATGGTGGCATGTGGCACCTAATTAGTGGCCAATAAGGCCTATTCAATCCACAATCAGCGACATCGGTTGGCAGCTAATGTTAGTGGTTAATGGGCAGATTAATAGTTGTTTAAATATTAACAACAATGGTTATATATATAACATAACAGGGGTGATCATTGAATGGTCATGATTTTCTTTTAGTCATTGGATATTTTATAGCATAAAAAACAAATGCAAGTGGAGGTCCATAGGGTTGGAATGCTTGACCCCTGTCAACCAAATCGTTAGCATACACCATGCCACCTAACCACCAGATGGGCGAGTCTTTGGAATGACCGTCAGTGCCCTTTTATAAGAACCTAGCCATTTCATTCGATGAAAAACAAACAAAGCCAAGAGCATAGGAGGAACCAATTTGGTGGGTAGCGAAATGGTGAGCAATCTGAGAGAACTAGGAGGGTCATAACCCTAAAGAAAATCCGTGTAGGCCCAATTTCCATGCAATATTCCTATTGTATATTCCCTATAATATTCCCAAAATATTTTCATACAGAATCTATTGTGGAACCTTGAATATTATCAGGGGTTTACGGTGGCATAATATGGTTGATTTTATACTCATTTTACACTTAATTATGTAAGGAATTCAATGGTGCAATCAAATTTAGAATTTGAGCACCCCATTTTTAGGTCATTCTCAGAAATGGAGGTATAATGATATATATTTCCATGTACTTTCCTTTCTTTTTATTGAGATGAATGAAGAGGCCTCTCCACTTTGCAATTAAGCTTAGAGATGTAACTCACACATTGTGAGTAAAATCCATTATCAAACATTGGGTGCATTGTCTTTATGTTCTCCTTTTATGTTGATTCTTCTTTAAGTGTTTGCATTTATGGTTTTACATCCTCTTTTGTGCAATTCTACTAACATCACCAAAGAAAAAACCCTGGATCATTTCGGTATTAGCGAAATCTTCTTTTTTATGTGAATTGTGAGTGTGGATGATAACTAGGGCCAAACTCAAATAGGGTGGAGGAAAACTCAAGTATTTGAACCCTCGAGATTGGATGTGCAAAATGAAGAAGGAAAATGGATAATGAAGATGTTCACATCAAGAATGACAAAGCCTTCTACAAGATGTGTTGGCTTGATGGGGCCTAACCCAGGTTCAAAGTTAACTGTGCCAACCAAAAAAACGCTAACCTGCTAACCCTTCCAGAAACAATCGACATAGCGTAGGTTGCAATCTCACCTGAAGTAGTATTGGGGGATGACAGAACTAGGTTTCTGCATCCAAAGTCATGTGCGATAGATTCCTATAGCTCCTAGGGCTTAGTTCTATCTTTGTGAACCCTAAACCTTCCGAAACAGATAATTACGGTAATTCACTTTAAAAGCATCTATACCTTCACAAAGGTCATGCAACATTCATAACCTATATAAATTATATTGATCTACCACCTTCGCACACAAGATAAGAATTCATTCTATAATTTGTAATACAGAGCGAAAATACAGAAACTTGCAGAAGTAAGAATAAATACATAGATGCACGATTTTTGGATCAAAATAGTATTTATTAGATGTAATCATTCAAGTATAGACTCGTTTTCCTTGCGCACTCAACCTGCAGACTTACCAAGGTCTCCATGCACTCAGCTATAGGAGCCTTCCCCTTCACCTAAGTACAAGAAGCAAATTTTTCCTACCTTAGCTTACTTGCCCAAACAAAGATTTCTATCAATCGATCATTTCTTAGACTCACTATGACTCTTCTATTTATAGCTTACAATACCATGGTCTATGAAACATGTGTAGGTCTCTAAAGCCCCTTTTATTCTTACTATCTTCGCGCTCCTCTTCCACAAATCATGGAGACTTTACATCTTTAGAAAACTTGATAAAATTTAATCCCAGGGACCCCATCCGAACAGGCCCCCAACACAATTTGATGCTTCATCCTTAAGTCACCCAGCTAACACTTCAATATTTGCTTGGATTTCGTGGAACTCCAAATTCAGAACCTGTAGATTAGCTGTTCCCTGCATAGCTTCCTGCTGCACTTCCTCAACTAACTTCTCTGTAGTGGGGCCTTTCACCTCAAGGCCCATCATCCTTTTTGTCTGTTATATGCCCTTGAGCTTGTTTTCTACTAATAGAGTGATTTGGTTGGCTTCCTCTATCCAAGGTTGTGTTCAGGCCCTAAGAATGGCATTTTTCCGATGTAGCTCTTCAATTTTAGTTTGAAGTTGCTTCCGTTCTGGTAATTGCAAAAACGACTATATTAGCACCAATGTGCATGCAATCGACCTTATCTCATCAAATTGTTGTTTTTTTTCTCTAAGGTTGGTGCCAATCTTCTGCAGAGTTGGGTCCTCCTGCAAATATGTCTGAGCTCCATTACCTGCTCAAATAAGGTTTTGCAATCCTTGATTGTTGCATCTAGTGTGGTCATTCCCTGTTTTATTGTAGCTTCACACTACTCTCGAACCACCGATGGAGTTGTTAGCTGCAACTTCAATTTCAGCTCCAAAATTTGCAATTGTAGCTCAAATCAGACTTGGTCGATTTCATATTTAGACTCCTTGATCACCACAACCAGATTTTGGATCTTCTCTATTGATTTTTCATCTACTACAAAGTTGAGTTCAGGCAGCACATTACATGCCTATGTAATTGCTACTTCTAAGTGTTAGCTGCGCGTGGCAAATTTTTCCTTCTCCTTTAGCACCTGCACCTTTTCTTCAAATATATACTAGTTATTGGTCTTAACTTTATTAATGCCCAATAGAACGCACTGCTCACTAACCCTCAGTTCATATGAAATTCCTTGGTGTATCTCATGTAGGCTTTGGATAGGGAGTGCTGCGAGGTTGATGCCTATATCCTTGATTTGTGAAAGTTGGGCATTGTCCTCTTCTGATTGGGCGTATAGGGCCCTGTATGGCAACTGAATCACATGGAGATCCAAAGTTCGATATTTTTCCTATACTATCGCACCCGCTTAATGTAGGTTCACCTGAATCTCGCTCGCTTGACCTATGCTCACTTGCAGTCGCCCTGTCTGGATATGCAGATCACGCAGATCCTTCTGCACATTTCCTAGTGCCTGCTAGTACTGCTACTCAAACTGGGTCCATAACTCTTTCATCATGTCCTTGACCTTGTCATTAATTTCATCTAAGTCCCCCTCAGTGAGGACTAAAGGATCCACCTGTGATAATCTAGTTGACTTCTGCTTCTTTCATGGCCCTGACATTGTCTACTTTGATCTTTTCCTGACCACAAAGGGGGTTCCCTACTTCGCACCGCCACCCCCTTCTACATCTGATCCTTCCTGGTCCTAGGTGTGATGGGAGTCAGACTCCTCAACCTCTACCATAGTTTCCTGGGTTGCTCAATCTTTATCAATAGCTTCCTTAGTAGCAGCTTCCTTAGCAGTAGCTTCCTTAGCAATAACTTCCTTATACTGTGCAGCTTTCTCCCGAGTTGTAGCCTGTTGGGCCTCCTTCTATTTTTCTACTGCTAAGATATGCACAGTGGTTCCTTTCAATGCCTTGGTTATTCATGCACCTAGATCTGACGAGTAAATCCACTCCCATGGCTATTTACTCACAATTTCTTGGACATCTGTCTTGCCAACAAGATAAGGCAACTTATTCCATATCTTCTTTGGATCTCTACGTGCATGAATAGATACATTATGGAAGTATACCTTGAACTCTGCATAGGGCACAAGTTGATCATATAAGGTAGGTGACAACCTGAGGCTTTGGTTGATTACCATGTGCAAATCCATCTCCACTTGGTCTCTATGACCTACGTTGTGCCTTTTGTTGCCCAGAGCGAAGCAAACTTTGCTACCTCTGGAAGGTCTAGTTCTTGAGGAGGAATGTGACCGTCCATCGACATCCTCCATGCCACTACTACTATCAAAAGTAATAACCAAGCATAATGAAATTTCTTATCCTCATTCCAGACCTCTTGAAAATTCTCCAAGAACTCCTTTCGCAGGTACTAAGCCTAGTTGTACTGGACTCCTTTGGCACATTGTGCAGCTAAGGAGATCACTGGCATTGGAACCTCATCCGTACAGCATTTTTGCATGATTTTGCATGCCAATATCTGCACGGAAAACTACACCACGGGATCATAAATGGAGTGGATGGAATATCTGTACGACTTCTTAACCAGTCCAAACTCATTCTTCATCTGATCTGTGAATTTCTTCTCATTCATCTTTCCTCCAAATTCTTCTCCTAGATCCACACCTTGATATGGCAGCAAGGTGATATGGTGGATCAACATATCAGTGATAGGGATGGGTTTTCCCAGCCAGAGACACCCATCGTGCACCAAGGTGAGTAATTTCCAAAAACATACAATGTTAATGATTGTACAACTGAAGTGCAGCACCTAGAGCATGTTCAGAAGGCCCTCTTTATCAACTCCCATGACCCACTTCATAAGTTCTAAGTGCATAACACCAGTTTCCTCATAATATATTTTCACCAAATATTTGTTCTGCACAAGCTAAATGAACTTATCATGATCTCCCAAATCCCAATCCTCAAACTTGAGTGATAGAATGTGGCCCAACAACACACCCTCAAACACCACCTTCTCTAGCAGTAGTGGTGTAGATATCATGAATTTTGCATTGTAAGGGTCTTTAGGCACCTTGGTTTTGCCCTTGCGCAATGGGATATACTTCAGGAGATGAGTCATAGGCTCACCCTCATCGGAATCCATCTCCTCAATGCCTTCGTGAAGTTCTTCTTCATCTAAATCAAGGAGTTCATGAGGCTGTTGTGCTTTGTCCATCTTTCCCTTTTGGCAGATTTCTCTGGGAATTTTTCGTGGTGATTGCCTCACTGGAACTTCTATGGTTTCGTCTTCTTTTTGTTAGCTACACAGAACTTAGGTCTATGATACCTAGGTGCCATAGTTGGAACTCTCGTAGGAATAGCAGGTGTTTCTTCAATAGAGGTTGCGGCTTCAGAGGGCACAGCTTTGGTTTTGGGTGGAGTTTCCTCTCTCAAGTATGACCTCTCAGTGCCAATCAGGTAAGTTAGCCAAATTTGTTTGTGTTAAAATGTCCTCCCAAACCTTCTCAGACATACAGCATTCGTTATGGTAACAAAGATTAAGGAAAAATCGTTGAAAGCAGAGTGTTCGAATGTTGGGTGGCTTGCAAAATTTATAGGTGAATTCAAATTTAAATCCTATTGTTCCCTCCAAATTTCGATCATTATTGCATATTTGGTGGCATATTTCCAAATATTTGCTCAATAAATATGCCCTCCCTGCTCCTGCTAACGGAAACTTTTTCGTTGAATCATCTGCATTGCATCCAACAACTACTTTTGGACCAAGCTATACAATACCAACCTCTGTGGTGTAGCCACCTTGGCATAGCTCCCCTTGGCGCCCTACTTTCTTCCATCGTGCAACCTTCTTACATTGTCTATCCAATTTTTAGGTAGTGTAGTTTATAGTCTTGTACTTCCTTACAGTTGCCTGGAGTACTAAGACTATCCTGACATCATATATTCATTGCGCAGGGCTGGTATCACCCTTGTACACCTTCAGTTGACTACAGTTGACTCTTCCTAGAAACAATTCTCCATTCAGCTTCGCGAGCTAAACTATGCCACCATCTATAATTTCCTTTACCACATAGGGCCCAAGCCAATGCATTTGAAACTTTCTTGTAAATTTCATAATTGGCTATCATATAATAAGACCAAGTCATTAACCTGCTTTATCTGTCGATCGTGCCATGCCTTTTCACACCCCATTTGCACCTGTTGGTGAAATCCTGCTAAAAGTCGATCCTCCTCCAATTTCATCAGCTATGAAAGGTGCTCCTCCATACTCTCGCAATCAACCACATCGGTGAGTTCTGTAATCTGTAGACTTGGCACAATATATTCCATGGGTATCACAACCTCCTACCCATAGACCAACCTGAAAGGGGTTTGGCCTATCAACTTTTTACAAGTAGTCCTATATGCCCACAGGATTGCTGGTATGTACATATCCCAGTCATTTCGTTTCACATTGCAAACCTTCATTAAGGCACTCTCCAAAATTTTGTTGAAGGCTTCAACAGTACCATTAGCTTGAGAATGATAGGGTGTATTTTTTTTATGATAGACATGAAATTCTTCAAGCATCATGACAATCATTTCATTTAAGATATGTGTGCCCCTATCACTCATGATTATATTAAGGCAACCAAAGTGAGACAAGATAAACTCAAAAAGAATCTTTGTAGTGGTATTTGTGCTATAGTCCTTTACCGATTGTCCTTTTGCCCATCATGTCAAGTATTCTTTTGTTGTAATAATATATCATGCTCTAGTCTTTTTCCCTAATGGCTGGATCGGACCCACAAAATCAATCACCCACTTATCAAACACCTGCAAAGATTTCTATGGATTCAAGGGAAATTCATCCCTAATTGATGGCTTCCCCATCCTTTGGCAAGCATCACATGCCCTACAATATGCTTTTACATGCTTATGTACCGTTGGCCACCAAAGTCCTGTGCGCAGGATCTTCTGTGCAGTTGCTCTTCCTACATAGTGGCCTTCTACTACTCCTCCATGTGCTTCTGCAAGGATGTTTCATCATTCAAACTATGGGACACCATTTTATATTTCATCTCACCATCTCATCGCACCATTTTATATAGGTGTCTAGTGATCACAGAAA
Source organism: Pinus taeda (assembly GCA_000404065.3). NCBI lineage: Eukaryota > Viridiplantae > Streptophyta > Pinopsida > Pinales > Pinaceae > Pinus > Pinus taeda. The sequence continues at coordinate 50,362 of APFE030758510.1, read as the reverse complement.
AATAATATATGCAAACCACCAACTCCTTCTTATGCTGAATAGAAGATCCCTCTAGGGTTGTTCTAGTTGATAAAAACTGGATTATATCAGCAAAGTGATCATCTGTGACACGAATAGAAAATATTTGCACATCAGGATACCTTTCTTCCAAACTAGTAGGCTCATCACCCATCTCAATCTGGGAGAGATGATCAAGACCAATAGTCAATCACCCAGGCTTCACAATCACCTTGAAATCACAATCATAGGGGAAATGAAACCGTTTATTAGCTTGATTTTGTACTTGAATCTTCTTCTTCTTCTACGGTCACATTATAGAATTCTAGCACATGGCACAACTTTGTACCCTAGTCCGGTTGAACCCACTCTACTGGATTCACGGGAATTCTAAATATGGCAGCCTTAATTTTTTGGAGTGCTTAATCAATACATTCATAGCCATCCTCAAAGCTAAAGGTCAACAAGAAACTTTCCTTGAGGATATCCCACTCGGTCATTCCATGGCCTAGCTTAGTTTCCCAGTACCAATTCATCATAATGGTATCCAAAGTGTGACAAAATATGTGTGCCCATTTAGGTTGAGGATTCTCTCCCCATGCTTTAGTCCATCACGCCAGATGCTCGTGTGGATCATCTTTTCCAGTGCATTTCTCCATCATATGGGTATTTTCATACCTGAACCTTAACTTCATCATTTTCTTGTATTCTTTTCAATCAGAAAATTTGTCCTTATGTGTACGCCACCGACAGACTAGCGTAGCGCACAATACTAGATCTAGTTCCTAGAATTGATGTTCTTCTAGCACCTCCCTTTTGAACTTATCCAAAAACAAATTAACATCATCTAAACCATCATAATGAGGTAGATTTCGTAACTCCGTGGTTACGCAGTGAAGCGATTTAGTCAACATGTTGCAATGCAGCGAGGAGACTTCATGTAATTTGTTCTACCAATGCTGAAGCTCTTTGTCAGAATAGTGCAGGAGCTATCTCTATCCCATGTAATTCATCCATATATTGTAGGATTGATCCAGTCCTCATCACAAGTAGTGATTTTATATATCTATCTAGATCATCCTCTTTTTCATAATAATGGACTAGTTCCATGTATCACGCACCTTCAATTGGATCTAAGGGAACAATTACTCAAAGCTCTTTCCTCTCAAATGTCATTCTATGTTTCTTAATATTAATGACCGCATCCATATCGAAGCCCAAATCAATGCCCAATAGCACAGCATAAGGATTACAATCATTCATTATCTCAATTACTTCTAAATCATCCAAGGTGGTCGCTCCATCAATATCCACCATAACCCCATATAGCCACCCCATAGGAATGATTTTATGTCGATTGGCCATACGAAGCTGAATAGGAAACCACTACAATGAAGGTCTCCCAATTATTTTCCAAGTTTTGTTTGGTAGAACATTCGCATTAGATCCTATATCGAGAATTACTTGATCCATTTCATACTCTCAAATCTATGCAGTGAGCCTCATTTCACGACATGTTCATTTCTTTCTTTTGCCCACTTTGCATACAGAACATTGTTCTAGAGGAGTGTTAACCTTACATGTACATTTATCAATTAACTATTGGAGCCCTTCTACCACCTTTTTATCCTATAACAATGTCATACAAGTCTTCAGAAAGGTAGCTAATAGTGAAGGATATACGTCCTATGCTTCGTTGTTTCTAGAAGACGTCTCCTGACTTCCTGAGGTAGAGGCCTCAACGAAGTTGTTTTTGGCTTCCATAAAGGTTTCCTTAGCCTAGTTTAGATCGAATCTAATTTCCTTCTCATCAGCCTTGCATACCTATCCTTTAGTTTTCGATTGCTTTCCTTTATCTTCTCCAGTGGCAATACCACTACGCATCATTATATTAATGCTAGGTTCTTCCTCGTGAGGCTCCGCTCTCATCATCTAAATATTCACCATAGGTGTTTGAGTCTTCTTGTCCTACATCTTGACTATTAGTATCGAAAAATCTTCTATAACATGATCAAACTGTTAGAAATATTGATAGGATGGATGCGTTGAGTTCTAACAGTCACTTACAAAATGACCTACTTCTCCACAATGATATCAAATGACTTGTCCACGACCCCTTGTAGCCCCTCCTCCATGTCATCTCCCTCAAACCTTGAATCCTCCACGTGCTGCACCTGCGCCCTAATCCTAAGGCTGATTTTCTATCTACATTCTATACGTAGGGGTCCGTTCCATCATCAGTTTGTAGCTATGGCAATTGTGCTCATCATGCCCAACTGATTTGCAGAAAGTAAAAAATAATTGTTGTGGTGTTTGCACAAACTTTTGTACGAAATGACAGTTGTCAGTCGTGTGCTTCCCAGCTATCTAGCAGATAGCGCACCATAAGGCTACCCCCATGCTTGGTCCAACAATTTTTTTTGTTTTTATAGGAACAAGACCTCCCCCAATGAGGTGGTTCTAATAAACAGGACAGTGGTCCTTGTCATGGCCCTGGGTTTTACACTTCAAGCACCAAACTTTTGCGCACACCTCAAGCTGGACTTCCTTTCCCTTCTTCAGGCTCTGCAACTCCATGTGCAATCTTGCTAACTGCAATTGAATTTGTTGTAACCCTATATTCATATCGTGACTGCGAAGCTTCTAATCTCATCGTGATCTCCACTGCTTTTTCTTGCTTTCCCATTTTTTGCTGTGATAATGGTAATCTCATATGCGGTAGGAGTGAAGCAATGTGCCACCTCTATGATGAGTATCCATAACGGTCATATTAGCCTATTGAGTCAAACATTTTAATCTTTGATCAAAGCCCCACATGGACTCATTTACCCTCTGTTGAATCTCCTTGAGCTCTATTACCAACTGGGCCTGCGATTTGGGCTTCTTGAATTCACTATTCAACACTTGTTGGGTCTCTAGCATAATCGTGTTGGGCTTATCTATGCACAACTTAATGTACCAACTCAATGCTCTATCCTATAGCACTATGACTAGCTGCACTTTCTTGATATTTTCAGCGTGATTTGTTGTGTCGTCTATACAACATCTGCAACAAACCAAAAAATTTAAGGGTCTTCAGTTCCCACACCGTTAAACACACACATCTTCATTGTATTCACCATATTAAATTATGAAGGGGGCGGTGAAGGTGAAGGTGGAGGCGGAGGTGTAGGTGTGTGAGGTGGAGGTGTAGGTGTGTGAGGTGGAGGTGGAGGCAAAGGTGGAGTGCATGGATGAGGTATCCCTATGATACCCTGACTTACGAATTGTAGTGTGCTTCACTATGTTCTTAGAATACTACCTTGGTCATTGCTATCAGAAGATCTTAACAGCGAACTATATTTAGAGCCGGATTCTTCATTCCTTTTGAATTCTCTCCCACTTCATGTAGTCCCAAACATCAATTTAAAGGCATAACCCACTTTTTGCACAATAGCATATTAATCCAAGTCTTCAAAGATTTTAGGTACTTACCTCTTGTTCCTTTGAAGAACCTCCGCTCTACTTAACTGTAGCTGGTAGTCGTATCGATCACAAACTTAGTGATGAATCCTCCTACAATACGATCAATCCAATGGTTGACAACCCATGTGATGTTATTTTATGAAGCCTCCAAGTGCTTTACCAATTTTAGGGTCCACATAATAGGGTCATCAAGCTTCCACGTACCTTGACTATCCACTAATTTTAACAACCACTTGTGCAATTCATAGGGGAAAGAGAAGAAGAATATTTAGTGTTTGTCTATGAATAGGTATCTATTCAACCATTCTTCCTTCGATAAGAGTGGATTTTTGTTCTCCTGAGCTGCAAACACGTGTAGCTTCCAATCAATCCATTTTTTGATCTCTTTACTAGTGGGGAACCACTTATCACACATCCCTTAGCAAGATATCAATCTCGACAATGGAACCATTTGTTCACTTGATGGGGCTTGACCTAGGTTCAAAGTTAATTGTGCCAACCAAAAAAACCCTAAATTGCTGGCCCTTCCGGAAAAAACCCACATAGCATAGGTTTTAGTCTCACTCGAAGTAGTATTAGGGGATTATAGAACCAGGTTTCTCCATCAAGAGGCATGTGTGATAGGATCGTGTGGCTCCTAAGGCTTATTTCTATCTCGGTGAATGCTAACCCTTCTGCCACAGATAATTAGGTTAATTCACCTTAACAACATCTATACCTTTGTGAAGTTCATGTAACATTCATAACATGTATAAATTATACTAATATACTACTTCCACACACAAGATAAGAATTCATTCATATAATTTCCAATACAGAGTGAAAATACAGAAACTTGCAGAAATAAGAATAAATACACAAATGCACGATTTTGAATCAAAACATTTTTTATTAGATGTAATCGTTCAAGTACAGACTCTTTTTCCCTACGCCCTTAGTTGTAGGGGCCCACGCACTCAGCTTGTGAACTTACAAAGGTCTCTGCACACTCCAATGTAGAAGCCTTCCCCTTCACCTATGTATAGAAAATGGACTTTTCCTGTCTTAGCCTACTTTCCCATACAATGATTTCTATCAATCAATCATCTCTTAGACTCGCTATGAATCTTCTATTTATGGCCTTTTCTTTTACAATACTATGGTCTGTGAACCACAGGCAAGTCTCAAAACCTTCCTATCACCTACCCACCTAAGGGACTAAAGCCCCTTTGTCTCTTACTATCTTCAGCTCCACTTCCACAAATCACAGTGACTTTACATCTTTACAAAATTTGACAAACTTTAACCCCAGGGACCCCATCCCAACAAGATGGTAGACACCAAAGATAAATTGTTTTCTAATTGTGAGAAAGTAGTAGCAAAGAATGAAAAGAAGAAGAAAGAGAAAGAAGAGGACAATGGTTCAATAAATCAAGAAAATGGAGGAGACCCTCCTAAATCTCCACCTCCATATTCAAGTGAATGTTCTTCTTCTTCTTCTTCATATTATTCTCATTGTTCAAATAATCATTGGAGAAATGCTTCTAAAAATCCATTTTTTAAGTTAGATGTGAAATTTGATTTGTTAATGTTTAATGGAGAATCTAATGCAAAAATTCTAAAAATTTGAATTAGATAGATTGAAATATATTATCATATACAACATATTGAAGAGGGTAAAGAAACAATTTTAGCTAGAAAGTAAAACTCTTGTATGGTGGGAGAAAAAACTTTAAAAAGGTAGTATGAATAATGTAAACTCATTTTGTCATGGTATGCATTTACATATGCATTAAGGGGACAATTTTACCGATTGGGTTACCCAAAAAAATCCATGATGGAGTAGCAACATTTGAGACAAGATAAAGGTCAGAATGTTCAAAATTTTATAGACGACTTTAGGAAGAAATAATTGGCATTGAATATTCCTTTAGACTCACTAGATACTTTCATGAAATATATTGGTGATTTACATAGTTATCTTTGGCACGCATTGCTGTTGTTTGATCCTACTATTCTAGATGAAGCTAGTGTGAAAGCAAATCATCGTGAGAATAGGGGAAAAACATGAACTAGATGACCATGCAAATAATGCAATGAAAACAAAGAAAAGGAATATAATGTTCTTGCACTCATTACAAGAAAGAAGGGCATGATGAGGAGAATTGCTGGAAACTACATCCAGAATTGAAACCTAAGAAGTATGGAGGCAAAGGGAATCAAAAAACTGTTGCTACAGTGAAACATGACCTAGGTACTTATTCAGGCAATGAGATGAAGATCGCAACTATTGGGATTGCAGGTGTTGGACCAATGATGGGTATAACATCAATGAATGCATGGCTCCAAAAACTTGAGGAGATCAACCAAAGGATTCAAGGAAATAATGTTGAACTAAGAAGGCTACTACAAGAAGTAGAGAAGTAGAAGCAGGGATTGCAACTTCAACTACAAGCCACAGAAGAGAACTTGGAAAATTTGAATTGCAATGGAAGCTTAGTGAAGTCATCATCAACTAATTCAAAATCGATAACTAAGGTAAATAGTGTCAATGACTCTTTAGTTTCGTGTTCCCCTTATGATGATGATTTTGTTATATTTGAAATGCAAACCAAGGTCATTGGTTCGAAGCTAATGAAGAAGATGGGATATGAAGGAAAGGGCCTAAGAGTTAATTGTCAGGGAATTGTGAATCCCATTCAAGTGGTGGAACTACCTCTATATGAAGTATTGGGCTATGTTAGAGAGGAAGTTGAAAGACATTCCAAACCCATGGAGACTGAAGAGTCATCAAGCGACAAGTCTGAGTCGGTGTAAGATGTTGAGAGCACATCACAAGCTTATAGCCATAGTGAGAATTTCAAAGGAATAACTAAGTCAAGTTCACCTCGCAAGAACCACACCAAAGACAGTTGTTCAAAGAAGGATATATTGCCTAAGAAGGAGACACAAAATAAGGTAAATAAAGTTTGGAGGAAGAAAATCCATTGTAGCCATTGCAATAAGGTTGGACACCATAAATCTACATGTTGGAAGCTCCATCTAGAGCTATGACCAAACAAGGATAAAGAGCATATGAATGCACCTATGAAGGAACCAGTTGGTGAAGCATTTCAACAAGGAAGCCAACTACAATAAGAAAGTTTATTAGCCTAGTTAGGTAAGAGATGGGTAGCCTTTTTAAGTAGTTGAGTATGACCACCATTGTAAATCACATGTTGTTTTTTAAAGAACCCATATATGGGAAAAAACTTGTAAAAGTGATGAAGTGTATAACATCACCTAAGTATGTAACATAGTGATATTTTTGCCTTCAGATGGATAGCAAGGGATACGAATTATATTGAAAAACTTAACCATGAGTGTTTTATAAACTCTTGGCAAGTAAGGTCTTTCTTGGAATATTGCAAGGTTTGATACATGATTTAGCAGCTACAGATTTTCATATGGATGAAGGTGTCAGATTCATCATTCTAGTTCCAAAGTATAAAGATGAAGGAGCAGAAAGTGGGGCTTGTCAGAGTAATTTGTTATACAGATCGAGAAATGGGGGAGTACACCAACTTGCAATTCCTACTTATACTTTTGGAGGACTAAAAGATTCTCATTGGGAAGGAATGATCCAAGAGGATCCTTAATGGTACAAAAATAAAAGTCCTCAAATCTCAGAAAAACTAGAACTAAGTCTAAGAGATTGTCTCAAGGAATCTAACGATGCCTTAATCCGAGTTCGTATGAAAAAGTTACACCCATTCAAAGCTCTAGTCAAACCTCACAAAAATAAAAAAATTAGTTCGTGCCAGATAAATTTGGACTGATGCCAAATTGGTGGTCTGACCAAAGTAGCAGCGAAATTTGGCAGCAGTTCCACTAAATTAGAGATAGGTTTAATCGTGGTTAAAGTTGGAAAAATCATCAAATCTTGTGGCATTTCACTAAAATTGACAGTAGTTTGTGGCCAAATAGCACGAGGCCACGTGGCCCAATCAAATGGTGCCATGTGGTACCCAGTTAGTAGCCGAAAAGTCCCATTCAATCCACAATCAGAGGCATCAGCGGGGGGTTAATGTTAATGGTTAATGGGCAGAATAACAATTTTTTAAATATTAACAATGATGGTTATTATATAATATATATATATATAGATAGATATAGCAGGGATTACCGTTGAATGACCACAATTTGTTTTTAGTCATTGGTTATTATATAACATAAAAAAAATACAAGTGGGGGTTCCACAGGGTTGGTACCTGCAACCCCCACTAACCAAATCCTCAACATACATTGTGCCATCTAACCACCCAATACGCAAGTCTTTGGAATGACTGCTAGAGCCCTTGTATAAGAATCATGTCATTTCATCTAACAAACAATGAATGGAGCCAAGAGTGGAGGAGGAACCAAGTTGATGTGCAGCAAAATGGTGTGTGGACCGAAGGAACCAAGACAACTGAAATCCTGTGTACATGGTTCCCAAGGAAATATTCCCATGGTATACTCCTTAGAATATTTCCACACAAAATTTATTGTGGAATCTTGACAAATCTTTGGGAGGATCAAAGTTGACAGTGGCATAATATTGTTGGGCTTATACTCATTTTACTTAAAATTTCACAAGAATTTCACTAGTGTAGTCAGATTTGGGATTTGAGCACCACATTTTTAGGTCATTCTCATAAATATAGGTATAATGATGTATTTTTCCATGTAATTGTCTTTCTTTTTGTTGAGATAAATGAAGATGTCTCTCCACTTTGTAGTTGGGCCCAAAGACGTAGATCACACATTGTGATTGAACTCCTTTATCAAACATTGCGTGCATTGTCTTTATGGTCTCCTTTTATGTTGCTTCTTATTTAAGTGTTTGCATTTGTGGTTTTACATACTTGTTTATGAAATTATGCTAACATCATCGAAGAAAAGACCCTCGATCACGTTATATCCCAGAATATTCCATACAAACTCCATTGTGGAATCTTGGAGATTCCCCGAGGTTCCAAAGGTGACATAACCTAGCTGAGTTTATACTCATTTTACTTAGAATTTCACCATGATTTCATTGGTGCAGTCTGTTTTTGGACTTGAGTAGCCCATTTTTCAGGTCACTCCCAAGATTTTAGGTATAATGTTGTAGTTTACCATGTACTCATTTTAATTTTTGTTGAGATGAATAAAGATGCCTCCCCACTGTTGAAGCAAGGTCTGGAGATGTAGTTCACAGTGGACTAACCTAGTTCTCAAACATTGGGTGCACTGCCTTTATGGTCTTGTTTTATGTTACTTCTTCCTTAAGTGTTAGCATATATGGTTTTTACATGCTCTTTCATGCAATTAAGAAAACATCAATGAAGTAAATATCCCAGATCACAACTATTTCATTATGTAGTACACCAACCCCTTCTGGATTTGAGCTTGTGATCTCTCGTTTGATGTTAGTTAAAATAATAAAAATATTTGAAAGATAATAAAGATGAGAAAGATGAGAAATATAAGAAAAATATAAGAATAAAATTTTAATAACATGTCATGTGATAACAAATGGGGGTATGAGGCCCCTTAGTTTGTGGGAGGTGGGATTTGCTTTTTAGGAAAAAAATCAAGGGCTAATATTAGTAAGTGTACTAATTTTCTATGTTTCTTCCAAAAGAAAATTTCTGTAATTTCCATTCTTTTCTAAAAATGATTCACCAAAATTTTATGGTATAAAATTATTTTACCTTAATAATCCCCAAAATTTGATATAAATACTATATAAAATTTTAAAAATTTGAATATTTTTCAAAAATACTTCCAAACATTTTATAGATTGCATATTACGAACTAGTGAGTTTCGTCAAAATTTCTAAAATTTAAATTACATATCTATGCTTAAAAT
>APFE030758510.1:9165-26095 GCA_000404065.3 Pinus taeda | reverse complement strand
AAAAGATAGATCAATGCCTTAGAATTCAACCTCTTCGAGGGGGAAACCTCTTTTACATTACATAAATGAACAATTCTTGGATGATTCAAATGACAAAACCTCCTTTCTATATATAGAAGCCTAAGGAGTCACAATGTAACCCAACCGACCTAACAATAATAATATAAAGCCACAAAAATAACAATAGAGGGATTCTATTGGGCACAATAATAACAATATGGGGATAATAGGGGCACAACAATATTAATAAGGGGTACAACTACAATAGTAATGGGGTAATCACTAGTATTATAGGGACCCAACAGAGTAGCATAATCATTATAGAATGTGAATTGGTTTCAACAAAAATCTCAGAATTACACTCTGTCCATCTTAATCCCAATAACGTTTTCTCATTGAACATCCTAGGATTGAAAGTCTTGCAACATGTGGCTTCAAGAACTCTTTGATGTAGAACCTCCTAAACATAGAAGCACCATAGTCCAGCAGTTGTCAAATGTGGGTGAGGTGGGTGGCCTGCTTTTGTGGGAGGAATGCAAGTGAATGATTGCAAGTGTACTACATGTGTATATTTGAGTATCGGTGGATTGAATATATTCTGACACTTGTCTCAGACAATGATGTTTTATTTCTTGTTTTTGTTTTGATGTTTTATTTCGTATGGGCTTTGTTCCGCCATACTCAAATTGCACATACTCAATTAAAATTTTAAAACCTTTTTATAAAATACATATAATAAATTGTATATTTATATATGAAATGTGTTAAAAATATATACAACATTACGGAAAAGAAGTGTTTCTAACGAAGTTCCTAATTATGGTTTTACATCTAGAAATGGGAGTGATGACATTTGATGAGGTGTTTGTTTGATTTTGTTGGACTCAACACCGAGAGATGGTTTTGGAGGGAAAACCTAAAACATTGTCAAATTTTTCATAATTATCTATCTTAAACCTCAAAGTGTTAAAAAAAAAATCATAAAAATTATCCACGAAATTTCGAAAATACTAACATTCTAGCTACCTCTACAATAAATATATGTAGCGCTTTAGGTTTTCTATTTAAAAATGTTTGTTATAAGTTTTCTATTTGAAATTGTTTGAGATAAGCATTGAATAGACATGGAAATGTAATGCTTTACACATGAAGCCCATGGGAACATTTCATGCTATTGGCTGCCAAATGAAAATGAAATCATAAAGGAGCAATGAATAATTTGATGGGTATATACATTTGCACTGCATTACTAAGGAGACTAGAAGTAAGCAAGATATTCATAATGAAATGCATAGGATTGTAAAAAATATTGGTACGGAAATTGCATCAAAATTTAAGTACAGTACTTCGAGTAATTCAAAATTGGAAAATTCTTTGATATTGGTCAGACATATATCAATGTAGGTATATATGATATTTGGAAAAGTGCCTAAAAAAATTGGTTTCACTTTTGGAGACATTAAATCTCTCTAATTTTTTATTCGTTTTTTACATTATCTTGAATCCCCGTAATGCGTAAAATGGGAATGAGGATTGGGACATGGGCTACCATACTAGTATGATGATCTAAGCTTAGGATGACACTTATATCAATCATATTTACCCTGCTACCTATTTGGCATTTAGTTTTTTATTTTTACATTGTACAACACATCATAGTGGATGTACAAGAGAGGATACACAATACCACCATCAGATTGGGTGCAAGCATGTAACAATACTAAAATGAGTCCAAAGTAAAGTGCACAACATCCACCCACGAGGAAATCCTTTTACATTAAAATGAATTGATAGTAAGGAAACTACTTGGAAAAATGCCTAAAAAATGTTTGACTTTTTGACACTATAATTAAAATTTCTCTCATTTCTATTTTGTTTCTATACTATATTAAAATGAATTTATACATGTTAAGAAATCAACTATGTGAAGAAATAAAAACATTTGAAATATGGTTTTAATACAAATTTTACTATTAGCTAATAATTCATTTTTCAAGCAAAGAAGCGACTTCGTTCATTCTTCAATTTCCTCTCTTAATAGAAATGTTTTTTTATTATGCAATGTAATCCTTGGGTATATTTTTCCACAGTAAGCCATACTAGAGCAAATCCACATTCCCCTTCTATTCCTTTGCAATTGCTAGTAATAAAACTACATGTATACTTCCCCACTAACGCCATTTCACTTCGCACCATCGCCAAGGAGAATCATGTAAGTTTTTGTTGAGACGTGTGATTAAAATAATCATAGTTCATTAACCTTGCCATAGCCTCAATATAATTTGCATCGAGATTATGATCAATGACGTAAAATTAGCGCAAGCGAGAGATAGAAGGTGCAAACCGGAAATTTTCTATCAGTTCCAAAGGTCTTCCATAAATCTTTCCCGAATTGAAATGGAGACCAGTGAGGGCTCACAGAACTTAATGGGCACGGATTGGGAAATTCTTGTCCCTTGACAAGAAAGCTCATATTTGTGCTTCCTTCAACAACGCTAGGACTTGGAAATGGATCAAACTAAACTTGGAAAGAGCCCAGAAATGGAACCTGCTTGCTGATGTGGCTTTTTCATAGAGGTTCCATGTGGCAGTGATGTGTCAAATAGTGATGATGTGTCATCTATGTGGATGTGCCACATGGTGCATGGAAAAGTGTGCATAGATGATGATTTGGCCAAGATGCAGCGACATGTGGTGAAGGTGTGGAAGTGTCACGTGCAATTTTTTTTACCACATTAGTTATGCCAAGTCAACTTTGTCATGTCATTATGCCACAGGCTATACCACATGTCATGCCACCTCATCAAACCAGTGGAAAAATGCAAAACTTCAAAAGGTCGTAACTTTTGATTCATAAGTCAAAATGGGGAAAACTTTATATAGTTGGAAAAGTCTTGAGGAGACAAAGATCATGGGATTAAAAAAAAATAAAAATAAAAAACCCAAAAATCACTTAAGATAGAAAACCAAAAGTAAACAAATGTGATATTTTCAAAATTTATATAGAAACCCATAATTTTTGAGAAAAATTAAGAGGAATTGTTGATATCTCAAAAAAAAATTAATAACTCTTTCTTATCTACTAAATTTTTTGTTTTATAAAAAGGAATTGCTTATAAGCCTTGATTGTCTTCTAATAGATACATAGACAATTACAAATTTAAACAAGAGAGGCTGCATGGCAGCTAGTCCCTGCCTAGCTGGTCCAGCCACCAGCAGCCTCTCCTGTCCGCTTACCTGCCAAAGCAGCCTCTCCTGTCCGCTTACCTGCCAAAGACCTGGTTGTGTGCGAATATTGTAATGACAGGAAAATTGCTAATGAGCGTTTAGGGTTCGAGAAACATATGGCAGGTCGTTGGATAATTTTGATTTTGTTTCGAGATTTCGGTATATCTCTGCTCTGTTCGCCTGAGCCTGTTTTGTAGCAATTTGGAGCACATTAGATCTGTTGAACACACGATCCTGTGAGTAGTTTGTCTTCTAGCAAAAATAGTAGGGGACTAAAGAGCCTTAAAGTTGAGTGGTACAAACTACAAAGCATGTTTTAGTGGCATTATGCAGAATTGACAGCTATGTTGACTTATTCATTGTTGTGCATTAGCCAAAGTTAGAGCTTCAGGCGATATAAGCTACAGATGAAAGCATACGATTTTAAATTTTCTGTAAATTGTGACTTTCGAACTCACATTCTTTGATTTGACACCTCTTAGAGAATCAAGTTTAAGTGATCAAAGTTGATGGAAAAAGCAAAGGTGAACTGTGTGCATTTATGTAAGTAAGCCAGTTTAGAAAGAGGAGTTGTAATTCTTCTATATTTGGTGACTTTCTGTATGCATATAGAATCCTTTTTTACTTCATGCCTCAAAACAATCAAGTTAATTCACCTAAGCCTATGCAAACGACAGTAGAATTCTGCTCTTATGATAGGCATCTTTATTTAGATTCTCAAGCAAAGTCAAACGATCTTGTTGTTGGGCACTAAATTGTGAAATATTCCCAAAATTTACGATCTAAATTAATTCAATCCTATAAAACAAATCTTTAAAATAAAATCAATACTTGTATAAAAAACCAAAAGTCGATTATACGAAAATTGTTATGGGTACTTCCAACCAGAAATGGTGGTTAATTTGAGAGCCTCCTCCACTGTTCTGACGGCAGTGGACTTTGTCATCGAGAGGATTGTTAGGCGGGGAAGGTTGTTAGGCGGGGAAGGTACGCCATAGAAGCCGACGTGTAAGTGCTCCCCATGATCCTGCTCCCACGTGGCCGAAAACTGATCGTAGAACTATGCAACATCTGAAGGCAACTTCTCCGCGCTCACCTCACCCATGCTGGCGGAGTCCAAGTCAACATAGACTAGGCGTTGTCAACATATATTATGCATGGCGTATACTTTTGACATTTCATGCATGGATTTCATGCATGAGGGAAACGTGGCGCAGGACAACCATGACAAATACCTGCCCTCCAGACCCGACGTGAAGGTCCCTCCTCATCTCTGTCATTTGCAAATCGAACCAGGCATCGTTGTGTAATTCATGATAGCTGCCTGTTTCTGCCGGATTTCTCTTCAGGCTTGTCTTGTCTTTTCTTGATTTCTATTTTAAGATTCTCTGTAACTGGAAATAAGTTCTTTCTGCCATGATCTGAACTTCTGAAGCTAGAAGATATGTTCATTTGATATCAAAGATTTCTTGAATGTGCGCCTTGTATTAATTTTGTTTTCATAAACGTGTGCAGAGTGTGGTTTCTTGCACGACTGCAACAGAGTTGCATTTGCTGGGCTGTGTAACCGACGCCATGGCTAATCAGGATAGCATGGAGGTGAATAGCAGTAGCAGGTCGATTTGCAGGTCAGGACATTGTAGGCCTGGTTATACAAGATTTCGAAGCAAACTCTCGGAGCCTCGAAGAATCGGCGCAAATTTCAACGGCCTTATAACTGTAAGTCCGGCAAAAACCGATCCGATTGTTTGATTTCTCTGGCAATTGTTGTTGAGCAGAGTAATTTTGTATCCTAGGGTAAAATATTTGCTATTTGTATAAATCTTTGAAAACATCGTGAAAGATTATCATTTTCTTGGAAAGATTGTCTGAAATTTGCGTTATTTTTAAAATTTGCTCGAGTCTTTCTTTATTGCAAACATCGAAGTTAACCCTTCCTGATATTTCTCCTCGCTATAAAGGTCTAACTAAAACCTGAAAAAACTGTACTCCAAAGCGGTGATTAGATATTCCAGTAATTTTTTTAAGATTAGGTGTGCCATTAGATTACCTAAAATGCTTGGAGTACCTTTACTGAGAATGTTCCTATTTACCTGTATTTCGTACCTTTACTGAGAATGTTCCTATTTACCTGTATTTCGATGGCTTATAGCTTCCATATGGAGATGCGTCCACTCTGTTTTTTGGGAGATTTACCTCAGCTTGACTTATTTGTACACCTGTATCGTCCTTTGTTGTGAGGATTTGGAAGCAGTATTTTAAAGCCCTGCATTATTTCAGATAGAATATAAGCCCCAAGACAGAGCAGAGTTGAAGAGAACAGAAAATGTCGAGTAACCTGCACAACAATTAAAATAAAATAGTATCGAAAAAATAATGTAAATCAGTCGAGCAGGTACGTATCAGTCGAGCAGGTACGTTTCAAGTCTGGGTTTGGTCAAATGTTTCTTGTACCTGTAAATTCTGAATAGACAAATTGACACCGTAAAATAATAATATCAAAATTAGTAATCTCTGGGCCTTACTACTTACATCTGGATGAATAATATTTTTCTTTAATTCGTTTCAAGACCTTACATCTGGATGAATAATATTTTTCTTTAATTCGTTTCATTCTTGAGACAGAGAAAGAGCTTTCAAGAAATGTCTAATTTGACCAGCATTAGATAAAATGACTCTAAAATGACTCTTTATCTCCACCGAGCCATTCAATTCAAGCAGGGTTTTTGTCTAAACTATAAGGTATTCGCAGCTAAAGCAAGGTTTAAGCCATGAAGGATTGGCAGCTATCTGTATGCATTACATATTTGACAGTTCAGGTGAATATTTCAAAAATAACCATGAACGATGAAAAGATAAAGCTGGGAAGATTACCAGTCTGGCAAACGCAGGCGTGGTGACTTTACAGGAGGCAACACCGAACGACATTCGACATTAGAGAGGCCGCTGCTCTACTCGAGCAGGAAGAGCTAATTGATTGTCTGAAAACCGAGAACTCTGCAAATGTACAACAACAGTCACAGAAAATGAAAGACAACAGCAGTCACAGAAAATGAAAGATTTGAAGACTGAACTGAGGCGTGACCTGAAGAGGCGGATGCTGAATCTACGGAATAATCGGTCCGTCTATGGGACCAGTGGACTTGATGGCGTAATGGCGTAATGGTGCCTAAAATAATTTCTGGCAGAACACCTGCACCACTGTTTATAGACACGTACATGAACATGCACAACAGTTGTTGTCTCCCGGTTAATAAAAATAATGGCAAGGGTACATATGCGCTGTTGTAGCTAGTATATTTTCTTAACATTAAATGTTCCAGATTAATGCTAAGGATGAAGATAGCATTACTTCATCAACCTTTGATATTGTTATAATTACTTGTACTGTTGGCCTTTGTTTCCTAACTTTTTAGCCTCCTGACCTCGTATTGAGGCCAAATAAGATGAATATTCTTTTGATTGGTTAAGAGGATAGAGAAATATAAAATATTGTATCGATTAATGGGAAATGTGGAGAAACTTTGGTTAAGTCAAAATAAATGTATTGATCGTTGTGCCAAACTAATGCCGGGACTGAAAACTGATTACTATAGTCCCTGCCAGCCCGGAGGGCAGGGACTAAAAATAGATACATAGACAATTACAAATTTAAAACAATGAATTATAAGCCTTTATTGATTAAATCAATACTATAATTGGTCTTTTCCAATAAAACAATAACTCAATCAAGCAACAAACCATCTTTCAAAAATAATACTAAATCTTTTGGAGAACCACTTTATAAGCTCTAAATTTCACGGAGACCAAAAAAAACCTTTAGATAGTCTTAACAATTTCTAACTTATATCTTTTAAGTTAAAAAATATAATATAATATATTTGCTACTAATAAAAAATATTTAAACTATTAAGCATATTATTATAATAACATCAATTTGAAATATTTTTAAACTTATACATACTCACTTAAAAATTTGTAATTTATTTTACTTAAATATTTAGTAATTTTTATTTATTTAAATAAAATTATATTTTTTTTCCATGGGAAATAAACATATTATATGTTATCTATATTATTTAATTAACTTTGTTTAATATACTCCTAGTTTTGATTAGTCTCCATAAAAATGAAACAACTATTCTTTTTCTACATCAAGTAGCTTTAGGTATTTTTTACGAAGAGATAAATATTTTACATTGAATTTAGTTTTTAGATTTATGAGTTTTAAAATTGAATAATCATATTCTAATTAATGTTTAAATGATGGTTTTTAAGGAGAGTGTTTAGGAGTTGGTGTTTTTTCGATATCAACTTATACAAAAAGGGTTGTAGTTTTTACTATACTTGTTATATTGCATACACTCTTATCACTTTATCAATTATGGCACAAATCCAACACAAGGTTAAATGTCATTTGAATATTACAGGTGGTATAGGGAAGTGTACGAAGGATTAATAGGAGAATTCTATCATATTAGCAGAGCTAGAGGAAAAAAATGATAGTATAAACAACAAGCTAACCATCCTAGCTAGGAGATTAAGAAACATCTCCTCCTCCTCAGATGAGGATATTGACTAACTTGCACAAATCCCTGTAAACTCTACCCAATAGTTGTTATAACTCACTAGTTTTTTGCTTACAATACTAATAAATTTTTTTGTCTTCTCATGTCGATGCATGTTAATGTTTGACACAATCAACCTGTTTTTATAGGTTTTAATTTATAAGATACTTTAGTTAGACTACGTCTTAACAATGTTTTGTTTCCTTTTTGGTAGATCAGTGATTTTTTTTTTTAATCTATATAATCCTCATTTAATGTAATGCAAAGTGCCTAACTTCAATATATATGATGATGGTAAAATACTATAAATTATTATAAATCATATTTTTAAGGGATGAAAACATAAAGACTCACCAAAAATTCTTCGACCAAAAATTCTTTTACAAAGTGTTAAGTATAAAATATTTTTCTTTCAAACTTAGATTTGGGTTATAATGTGAAAAAATTTATAAAGTTTTTAAAATGAAAGATTTTAAAATTTAAAAATAATTTTAAAATGAAGAATTGTTTTTAATTATGGTATAAATGTTTCTTATTTATTTTTTGGTGTAAAAGGTCTTTTATATAAATTTAATAAAAAATAATAAAAATAAATAAATAAAATTAATTAAAAAATAAATTTATATAATATAATATTTAAAAATTAAAAAAAATTACATTAAAATAAATTATTTATTATTCAAATTATAATTATGATCAATTTTAACTAATTTAATTTAATAATAACAAATAACAAAAACATAAATTATCTAGTATTTTTAACCATTTTCAATTTACAACATTTATAAAATATTGGAGTATTTTTTCATATTTAAATGTTATTTAGTATTTTGAAAAATCATAATGAATTTTTTTTGGCTAATATGTTTATGATTTGTGAGATTAATTTTTGATCTAAGAAATTGTAATCTAGGGAGATTTAAGTTGTTAAAATCTCCTAAGGATCACATCTAGCTTGGGCCAAATTAACTCTAAACATAGTTGGATTTTAGGCATCTCCTCTCAACAACTACAAAGTTTCGAACTTAGGTCGCCTTATAGAATGAGATCCTTGGAAATCAATAGCACTAGTGCAAAAAAAATAATAGAGAGTGAGAAAGAAAAAGAAAAAGGACACGAGAGAGGAATTTGATCCATTTATCTGTGTACAAGTCATGAGAGCATTAAGATAATCTCTCTAGTATTCAAAATCACCTAAGGATCACATCTAGCTTGGGCCAAACGAGCTCTTAACATAGTTGGATTTTAGGTGTCTCCTCCGAGCAACTACGAAGTTTTGAACCTAGATCGCCTTATAGAATGAGATCCTTCGAAACCAATAGCACTAGTGCAAAAAACATAATAGAGAGAGAGAGAGAGAGAGAAAGAAGAAGAAAAAGAAAGACACAATGGTGAACTTTGATCCACTTATGTGTGTACAGGTCATGAGACCATTAATATAATCTCTCTAAGTACAACCACACGTTCGACAACTATCTCAATGTGTCTCCATCATTTCCATGCTAAGCAACCCCGTGAGAATTGAACTTTGCCCAATGTTAAAAAACTCTCGTTTTTCACCATTAGATCCACCCCCTTTTCGTTTATATAATGTATTGTATTCTATTACATATATATAATATTCAAAGAATTATGAATTCAAACATCAGAAGTATTTCATAAAGCAAAATATATGAAATAAGCCTCATTTTTCCACAAATTTTAAGTTTTTATAAGTTTAATTATTATTTTTATAAAAAAATAAATAATCTAAATATTCTAAAATAGGGAAAAAAAGTTAAAGATAAAATTTCATAAACAAAATTTCCATGACATAAATGAAATTCTAACTTTCCAAGTAATTCCAATTAAATTAAAGTCAAATTTACTTTAAGTTTTTTCCTAGATGAAAAAACATTAATTTATATAATTTACGAGTACATTTTATAAGTAAAATACAAAATTTACATACTAAATCACCTATTATATATTCTACAATCAAAACTAGAACTTTATTGCTATTTACCTGAAAATAACAACAAAACCCCACAAAAACAATTTCAATGTCATTTATTTCACGCTCTTCTCTTTGCTTACCAACCAACTCTTATGGTTTAATCTTAATAATTTATAATAATAATATTAAAATGTAATATAAAGATTTAATTTATTATATTATAATTCCATGAATGTAAGATAGACTAGAATACTTGCCATAGAAAGCTTATCCATGTTCAACGTTGGACCCTTCATATGGCATGAGTTGAGCCTTCTTGTGATTAGCAAAATGATCACTTTAAATACCACATAAAACTGACAAAATGGCAACTTCTCATGGGATATGATACTATTTATGAGGGACATGGTTAGGGTTTTGCTCATGAGTTCCCAAATAGAGACGTTGATGCAAAAGATTTCATTGGACCATGAACCATAATAAGATTTCATTGGACCATGAACCATAATAAGTGTTTGAGAAAATATAACCAAACACTTTTGGCAATGTTACCTTAATGCTAGGTGTTAAATAAGGAGAAACCTCATGGGGACTAATGACGAGTTTGCATAGAGCAGGACAATGTCTCAGGTTGATGTGTGCAATGCCATTTTCAATCTTGACTAGGCAATCTTTATCTGTAATCAAATGTGCTCTTGATTCTAGTTTATGAATTTTGTTTTTCCCTAGCCCATGGTTGTATATGTCGGTGATTCAAACTCCAACATGGTTAAAAAAGTAGTGGTCCCAAACCCTGTTTTATATGATTATGAGATTTGTTTTAAAATAAATGTGGCTATAAATATGAATATTATGGTCCCAAGTATTAAAAAATGTGATCCCAAACCTTTTTTTATATAAATATTATGATTGGGAAAAAATGTTTGTAAGTATATGTAGATTAAAAAATAAAAAAGTTGGTAACTATTTATATGTAGAGATAAGAGATAATTATGGAAGTAATTATTTATCTCTCTTTAATAATAATTGTAGTGAGTTGATATATTATATATAAAATTTGTTAAATTAAAATAATTGAAAAAATGTTTATGTTGTTAGAAAAAAATAAATTATAATTTATAGATAAAATTATAACCATGTGTAATATTATAAAAAATTGAATTTAAAATAAATTGTATATAAATATGGTTTCTTAACGAAAATGAATTCATGATATTGTATGTACAACATTGTAGTTATACACCTGCATTACAAAGTGGTGTATTGAGTTAAAAACTAACTACTCATGTATATAGATCTTTAACCAAAACACTAGATTGGGGTATTTAGTGAGGTACCCATACTATTAGTAGAAATTCAACACATGGTGTTGTATGTGGAGATGTTGTAATGTACATACACTATGGGGGAGTTTGAACCAACTTCTTATGGATATGAATCCTTATCCAAAATCCTAATTATGACATTTGACCAAAAAAACACAAGTTATTGGTAGAAATTTTATCCATGATGATGTACATGAAGTTGTAACAATGCACAAGCATTATGGATAAGGAGGAAGGGGGATGAACTTGAAACCAACTTAGAGCTATATGAACTATTTTCCAAAGCAATAATGTTTGTTAAGGTAGCCATGTTAGTAATAAACTTTTTTGTCTTTTCTTTTGACATGGAATCAAATTGAATGTGTTATGTAAAATTTATTAAAAAAAAAAAAAATAAGGTAGTAAAAGGAAATAAAGTTGGAGAAGTCCAAAACGCAAACTCTTGAATAGTGTTGGATGTGGGGCCATTGCATTGCCTTGTTATTCCAATGGTTTTTCCTAGTAATCTTATCAGAATGTAGTTGAAAGCTTCAATTCGATGCAAATTTGTGATTTTCGCATTTGCAAATTATGATCTTAGATGAATTTCAAGGTTTTGAATCCATCCCAATACTTAAAATTACAATTTAAATCATGCGAATTAACATTTCAAATATTCTTCATCTGTTGAATTGCAACAAATACAAAATGATTTGATTGTTTCATGTGAAATGCCTCATAATATGATCAAAATCCAGTTGTAAGTTTAAGTTTGATACAAAATTGCAATTTCCACATTTGCGCACTGTGATCTTCAACTATTTTTTAGGTTTTGAATTCGTCAAAATACTTAAAGTTGCAATTCAAATAATGCAAATTGACATTTCAAATATTTTTCATCCATTGAATCCCAACAAATACAAGGTGATTTCACTGCTATGTATAAAATGCCCATCAACCCCCTTACTAACCCAATGGTGAAACCAAAGGGCGTAGTCTAATGAGGGGAACCCCCTTACTAACCCAATGGTGAAACCAAAGGGCGTAGTCTAATGAGGGGATCTTTGTCCCTATTTCGAGAAGATTTTTTTAGTTAATTTGACTCAAAATTCGAATAAAAAATAAGAAATATGTAGTTTAAGTTGTTGAGTTTTCCAATCCAAATGTTATAAAAGAATTTCAAAAAATTAAATCTATTTTAACATTTAAAAAAAATATAATCTAAATAACAACATTTACAATCTCACCAAAAATTGTACCACCAAAAATTAGTAAGAAAATTAAAAAATCACCTCATTAAACTACCCCAAATTAAAAAAACCCAAGGACTGAAGGAAGTAAAAGGGCAATATCTAGCAAAAATCCAAAGGATATACATGGATAGATAGAAATAGACTTTCTCTAAGGAAGGGGCCCATGTGCATCGCAATCACCGCATCCTACCTTCTGCCGGCAATCTTTCCCGGCCGTACTGAACAGCTCATCAGCCTGCCGCTTAACCCCACAACAAACCCAAACTTAACCTCTCTGTTATTAGTTTAAAATGCTAATAAACACTCAAATTTGAAAAGAAAAAGACCACAAACACATACGCATGTAGTTAGAGGGTTGAACGGAAATTAAGGTTTTTCGAGCATCGTGCAAGCGAGACGACAGAAGGTATCAAATCCATGCAGGCAGAGGAGGCAATGAGGACAGAATACGAAGGCAAATCAGGCCAACCAAAATTAGGGTTTTCGCTTACTCTTTTCTTTATGTTTTCTTTAATTCCGAAAAATGGGAGATAAATACAAGTTGAATTGAATGCATTTGAACGAAGAGGCAAGATGATGCTTTCGAACAATAACTACAGTGTTGAAGGCCTTGTGGGGGTTGTTTCCCGCCTCATTGTGAGCATCTAATAGAGTTGTTCAGTTGGCAGGCAGTGGTAGCAGTAGCAGCAGCAGGAGCAACAGGATCAGCACCATCAGATATTATTTGACAGCACCGGCAACAGGACTGTAAACATGGTGTGTGTAAGTGTGTGTGGGTACCTATGTTTGTGTGTTGGTTGTGTCAACTCTCTTTCACTACTTGCTATCCATTGGGGTACGGCCTGGAGTCTTTGAATGTGTGTCTGTCAGTTTGTTGCAGATGGGTCCTGCTGGCTTACCTTTGGATCTGTGTTTTTAAAATTTTTCTTTTTGTACTTTTTTGTAATTTAACCTTTCGGGGAGAACAGGGTGGGGAGGTGTGGCTCCAGTTGAATTATAACACAACACGCCCAATTGCCTTTTGCTGTGTGTGGAATTGGGACTGGATTGGGAATTGTAGGAAGAACATTAGAATTATAGGGAGAGGATGGGTGGAAGTGGCCATGAGTGTGATGAGATTCGTGGTGGTTTGCAGGTGGGCTACGCATTGCAACACCAGAAACCGGCATGGATGCAGGGACTGCTGAGTGAGAAGTTCTTTGTTGGGTGTGGGACTCATGACAGTGCAAGAAAGAATGAGAAGAATATCTACTGTTTGGATTGCTGCAAGAGCATATGCCCTCATTGTTTACCTGCACATCTCACACACCGTTTACTGCAGGTAACTAACCAATCTTTAATAATCTTTAATATTCTAATTGTGAGTCTTTGGTTTAAGGAGGATTCCATCTTGAACAGTTAATAATATTTAATTTTCTAGTTGCTGTCTTTGTCTTTGGTTCAAGGATGTTTCCATCTCCGACTTTAATTTAATTTTTTTCCCCTTGTCTGTCATACGTATTAGAGAATTTCAGTCTCAGAAACAGTTTTTGGGAGTTCAATTCTTAAATATTACTCTTGAAACAAGTCAACCCTTGAATCTTTGCTTCCAAAATGTGGAATGCATTTTTTTGGGAGTAGAATTATTGAAGATTCCTCTTGAAGCAGGCCAATCCTAGAGTTTGTTCTTCCAAAAGGTGGAATTTGGCCCATCTGTGAAGGGAATTTTCTCTTCTAGATTGACGGCTTTCTTTTCAACAAAGAGTGATTTCATTCGGGCATTTTTATTTCAGGATATCCACTACTGTTTTGTAAGCGGTGTTGGCCTTTTATCCCTGATACCAAATAGCAAGAATCAGAAATTTGCCGTTTTAGGCTTCAACTTGCAGCTTACTGATTCAATTTTAACAGAATTCTGTTTAAAGTTTACAGAAGGTTATAATGTCCTTGAAGTCTCTTTGCTCTGTTTCTATGGTTATGATGTCCTTGGAGTCTCTCTGCTTTGATTCTATTCTTAGAGACCCTGCTGATGGAAAATTCTTGTTTCGAGTGCGGACCTCTCAGGCCTGTGGGTTTCCAATAAGCATGGAGTATCGTGTGGTTCCTGACATTTCTTCACTCAAAAACAAAATCATTAGAACAATTTGCTAGAAATGCACCGATGCAACTGTGTCCTGGGATTAGGGCCATTCAAGTTTGATCTGGTTGGAGGGGAATGGTGTCTCTCAGTTTTGCCAAGCATTTTGAAGTCCTTATACCCAAGATGTTGAATTTTGGTTCTTTGCTGAAAGGAAGCACGTTTTGCAGCCATGAGAAGCACAATAGGGTTCTTAGATTGGGGGTTTCAGAGTTGCCTTTCAATTTTCAATCTCTGTTAATTCTAGCAACCTTTTGAAGGGAAGCGCTTATCGTACCATTTCTGTCAAAACTCGGTCCATGTTTACTCTAAGGAGCAATTTGAAGAGAATTTGGTAAAAAATGTCAGAATCCTAAAAACTGCTAGTCAAAAGTTGATCCTTTAGTTGAATCTGCATTTGTTTAGAGTCTTTCTGTTTCTATCAAGTGAATCTAATTAATTTATGATCAGTGTATGAAATTTTGATGACCTACTTATTTCTTTGGAAATGTGCTTTTGGTTAGTCTCTATCTGAAGTTACTGCTAATCTGGCTGATGCTCCAACAGATAGGAATTTGGTTAGCAACTTAGTTGTACTTTGTTTTCTAAAATCACCATCTCATTGTTTTTCTGTGGGAATTTTCTGCAATAGGTTCGGCGTTATGTTTATCACGATGTTATAAGGCTTGATGATCTGGTAAAATTGATAGATTGCTCATATGTTCAGGTGAGTTAGTACTTTTGCTGTAAGGCTGAATTCTCCATCATCCCTCTATTTATTGTTGGAATTGATTTGAATTTTGCAATAGACAATGTCATGAGAGGCAAGCTCCATAATTTAGAAAATGATTCAAAATTCTCTTCAGCAACAAAAGTCCTCATTTCTGTCAATTGCTGCCTTATTTTCCAGTCATACACCATCAACAGTGCGAAGGTGGTTTTCCTAAATCAGAGGCCACAGTCTCGGCCTTTCAAAGGATCTGGAAACATGTGTGGAACTTGTGAAAGAATCTTGCAGGAACCATATTTTTATTGTTCCCTAGCTTGCAAGGTCAGTAAAATCCCTCATCTTTCAGCTTCATTCTCTTGTTAAATTTGGGTTCAGCTATCCTACTCATTTGCACTAAACTTTGCCATTTCCATTTGGGCTAGCACTTAGAAACTGGTAGGGATTTTTCAACAGGTCCTGCTATGAAACTTATATGGTATTATAAACTGCAGGTGGATCACATAGTGAATCAAGGGAAAGATCTATCTCGGTATTTACATAAATGTGAGATTTTACCACTCTCTGATTTTGTATTCACTCAACTTGAAAGCCTGAAGGGTGAT
Source organism: Pinus taeda (assembly GCA_000404065.3). Taxonomy (NCBI): domain Eukaryota; kingdom Viridiplantae; phylum Streptophyta; class Pinopsida; order Pinales; family Pinaceae; genus Pinus; species Pinus taeda. Next base: position 10,379 of record APFE030758510.1, on the reverse strand, counting down.
GCTGGAGATTTGGATGATGGGCAGATGACACCCAATTCTATTTTTGACAACCCATTATCTTCTGGATCCAGTGCCAGTGGGACAGTGGGTTGCAAGACCTTGGCGTGCACCGCTACCACAGATTTTGTGAAGAAAAAAAGAAGCGGGCTAATTAGTCAGGACTTCCCAGCAACCCCAGAAGTGGTTGCATCCCTTAGTAGGAGAAAGGGCACTCCTCAGAGATCTCCTCTTTATTAGTAGCCTTTTCTCTTTCTCCATTGAGTGTAATGGTTTCTTCTGTGTTTGCTTTTCAATTTTTTTAGCAAATTAGATGCACAAAGTTAAGAATGAGAAAGACTTTAGTTAATATGTCTACCATGACTTCATTTGCCATGGTTTTTGGTGATAATTATGTTATCTCGACTATATATAGAGAAGGGAAATTTGCAGGACTGCTCTGGTTAGACCCATTCCCTTGTATTCTCAAGGCTGATTCGGAAGACAGGATACTTATTCTGCTAGGAGTATAGTTTGCAGCTTGCAGGCCCCTGAACAGAGGACATGTGGTTTTGGGGGTTGCAATTTTGAATGCAATTATGTTAGTGTGCAGCAGGAAGAAGGTCAAAGTTGTATGGAAGGTCAAAAAGATAAGGCATGTGCATGCCAATACTTGTAACAGAGATATACTTTATAGTTTCTTGCTTAATTTATGGAAATATTGTTACCTTTACCTTGCATAATATTTTAAAATTTGTTTATACTTTTCATTTCTTAGACGGTGGACTCGAAAAATCTCTGAAAACGAAATAATACGATACAGATGTTTACTGCTGCAGGTAAAACAAAGGGCATGTTTCTCTTATTTTAAGATTATTTGACAGCTTCAGATCACAAGTGAAACATTATAATATAATTATTATTATTAATAAATAGACAGTGGACTCTAGAAATCTCTGAAAACGAAATAATACAACACAGATGTATTCTGGTGCAGGTAAAATAAAGGGCATATTTCTCTTATTTTAAGATTATTTGACAGCCTCAGATAACAAGTGAAACATTCTAATATAATAATTATTATTAATAAATATGTATCCAACAAAACGTTTATCAAAATGAGTGGATCCACACTTTGCTATTAATATTTTGACATTTTTGGTGTCAGGTCATTTTTACTATTTTAACTTATAATGTTTGTGTTACATTAAATTAAGTTTCTTGGTAAACCTATTTTG
>APFE030758508.1:0-25036 GCA_000404065.3 Pinus taeda | reverse complement strand
TTTGATCATTACAAAAATATTATTGCAAATACAAAAAGATACCATATAAAATTTTTCTCATTCTCACACAAATTCTCACATTCCAAGCACATACACAATCACAATGAACAAATGACAAATAAACAAACAACCCAATCAAACATCAATCATCATTACATTCAAAAATATAATAGATATACAAGCATCACATCAAATTTTCATCATTCCATTAAAAAACATATAGATACACAAGTACTCAAACATCATATCACATTTTCATCATTACATAAAAAGCATTGTAAATACACAAACATATAAACATTCCTTCACATTTTATTACACACAAGATTGTAAATACACAAAAAACAATGTGATGAAGAATACAAACACATAATCATAAATGCATACAATCAAGAATACAAACACATAATAATACATGTGTACGACCAAGAATACAAGCACACAAACAATCAAGAGTACAAATGCACAATGAAAAATGCCTACAATCAAGAGTAGAAACACATAGTGCAATTACTATACACCAACCAATCAATGTACATACAATAAAGACATACAACTTGATCATACACAAAACACATCAATCAATGTATACAATAAAAACATACAACTCGACCATACAAAAATTCAATCACTAAATAGGTATACACATGTTTTTGCAATTACTATATACTAATCAATAAATGTACATACAATAAAGACATACAACTTGATCATACACAAAACACATCAATCAATGTATACAATAAAAACATACAAATCGATCATACAGAAATTCAATCATTCAATAGGCATACATTTTTTTTGCAATTACTATACACCAACCAATCAATGTACCTACAATAAAGACATACAACTTGATCGTACACAAAACACATCAATCAATGTATATAATAAAAACATACAACTCGACCATACATAAATTCAATCACTCAATAAGCATACAATTTTTTTGCAATTAATATGCACCAACCAGTCAATGTACATACAATAAAGACATACAACTTGATCATACACAAAACACATCAATCAATGTATACAATAAAAACATACAACTCGATCATATAGAAATTCAATCATTCAATAGGCATACATTTTTTTTCCAATTACTATACATCAACCAATCAATGTACATACAGTAAAGACATACAACTTGATCATACACAAAACACATGAATCAATGTATACAATAAAAACATACAACTCGATTATATCGAAATTCAATCACTCGATAGGCATCCAATTTTTTCTTGCAATTACTATACACCAACTAATCAATGTACATACAATAAAGACATTCAACTTGATCATACACAAAACACACCAATCAATGTATACAATAAAAACATACAACTCGATCATACAGAAATTCAATCACTCAATAGGCATACAACTTTTTTTTGCAATTACTATACACCAACCAATCAATGTACATACAATAAAGACATACAACTTGATCATACACGAAACACATCAATCAATGTATACAATAAAAACATACAACTTGATCATATAGAAATTCAATCACTCAGTAAGAATGCAAATTTTTTTGCAATTATTATACACCAACCAATCAATGTACATACAATAAAGACATACAACTTGATCATACACAAAACACATCAATCAATGTATACAATAAAAACATACTACTCGATCATACAAATTCAATCACTCAATAGGCATACAACATTTTTTTGCAACTACTATACACCACCCAATCAATGTACATTCAATAAATTGAACCACTAAATAGGCATCCAAAAATTGTGCAATTATCACAAAAACCCATGGTTGGAAAAATATTATATTGATTAAATCAAATGCAGGTTGATTTAATATTAGATTTGCAATGAACATGTTGTAACTATTTATATATATGCATTATTTGATACTTTTAATCTACAATCTATTAAACTAAAACTATCTAGTTCTAAAATAAACAAATAAAAGCAAATGAAAAGTAAGGTGGAGAGAGGAACACAAACCCTTGAGGATAGCCATGGTCCATCCTCAAGAGCAATGAGAAAGGGCTTTGAGCCCTTTCAAACAAAACAATACTTTTTATTATTATGGTGTTTTTAGAGTAATTACATAATAAAGATGAAAAATAAATGAATGCTAGTTTATTTTGGGTCATGATAACATAATGAATTCATAATGACATGTAGATATTTCATCTATCCTAGCATGCTTGTACATTCTTCATGTGCTTTCTTATCATCTGCCAAAAAAACAACAACAATTATTAAAATTTAGTGGTCATGTATACCATATCTCTAAAGTAGCAAAAACTTTATGAAGAATCAAATTTAATACATTAGGCAAAGTGACCAACATAAATTGATAATTGAAAGGCAGTGAATAAATTGAAAGCTCATATAGAGCTTTGAATTTACCTTTGCACCATTTACTCTAAGTTCTAATGTAACCTTGATATGCCCATGCAACACAAGTCATCATATAGCCTACAACCCATTTGCACATATTCATCAAATTAAAAGATATAATCAATTAAATGCAAACAGTCCCAGCAAAACATGGAGTTTGGCCTTTTAAAATTTGGAAAGGGAAAATAATTATTTTTCTTGACTACTAAAGAGAAATAAAAATACAACAATAAATAGATTTACTATCAAATTATTTATACGAAAATAAATAGATTTCTTATCAAAATAATCACAGCGATCTCCGTAATTCTATTTGTTATCATAATCATCACAGCTATCATCACAGCTATCACTCTAAATTATAAATGAATGGGCATACCAAAAAAAATCCAATAGTCAGTCAAGGAAATGTTGTTTTCCTTGTGCTTAGATTCAATGTCCATGTATGTACAAGGGATGATCCGGGAGAATGGGCAGTGCATTGGGAGACCCAACAACCAACCGTAAGCCCACTACTCTATTTGGCAAGGTCTCCACCACACATGTAAAGGTAAAGGTGATTGGAGAGAAGAATCCAAATATAAACACAGAAATTTAATCTGAACAGTTATGATCGATGAAATTTGTGAGTATGTCACATCCAAAGACAAAGCCACATACAGAAAATTCACAACGTTAAAAAGATAGACTCGGGCGTTTTACTATTTTGTAGTGAATTGAGTATTATTGGCAAGCTGACTCTGGCGTTTTACTATTTGGAGTGAATTGAGTACTATTGGCAGGTTCATAGGAAACAGTGAAATATTTCAAAACAGCCCACACCCTTGCAACTTAAAGTGGGACAGCAAAAAAAATCACACAGAAAACCTTGGTTGAAAGTTTCCAAAGCGAAAGGAACTCATCATTAAAAATTGTTAAATGCTTTTTTATGTACATATTTCGATGAACTTAACAAATATTTTGTTAAATCATTTTAATGCCAACCAAATTAAGAATGATTAAATACAGAGAGAGAGCCCAGTATTTGAGCAAATTTACCAAATTATGAATTAAAAAATAGGTATGGGGTTTTATGTAATCTCATATGTACAGGGTAATTTGGTCGTGGGTGAGTTTAATTTGGTCGTGGGTGAGATTGGATTAGATACTGATCCTTTGCATCCGTATGGAGGGTGTCTGGAGAGCTAGAGAGGATAAAGGGGTGACCCAACAACTGAGCAGCCTCTGCATCAATATGGAGGGTGTCTTGGGGAAGATGGAGAGGATAAAGGGGTGACCCAAATCAAATCCGTGCCTATAGAAAAAACTTGAGCCATTAAATTACAAATCCAACATAATCCAGAAATTCAACATAAACCAAATATATTGAATCCAAATATAAACCCAGAAGTTCAATATAAACCAAATGTATTGAATCCAAATATAAACCCAGAAATTCAATCTGAGTAATATGGAAGGGCACCTGGAGACATACAAGCAGAGGGATCCAAATATAAACCCAGAAATTCAATCTGAGTAATATGGAAGGGCACTTGGAGACATACAAGCAGAGGGATCTAAGCTATAGTTAGAGAGCCAAAGAATAGGCAGCACGACCGGTGAAGTTTCACTACCCGATTCCTGAACATCGGGAAGGGATACCCTCCAGAATCCAACCCCACCTCCTGAACCTACTCATTCTCAATCTCCTGGGCTTCAGCTAAGAATATAGATTTTTGGATAATAGCTAGGTTCAGTTTTCAGCTACGAATGATAAAATAAATCAGTGAAGAGCAAGCCACGAATGATAAAATAGCTAGGTCCAGGCTTCAGCCACGAATATAGATTTTTGGATAATAGCTAGGTTCAGGTGTCAGCTACGAATGATAAAATAAATCACTGAAGAGCAAAGCCATGAATGATAAAATAGCTAGGTCCAGGCTTCAGCCACGAATATAGATTTTTGGATAATAGCTAGGTTTAGGGTTCAGCTACGAATGATAAAATAAATCACTGAAGAGCAAGCCACTGATGATGAAATAAATCAGTGAAGAGCGTTGCTGGGGCCTTGGATGTAATAGCTAATGCAGATTGCATCAATAATTCAGTGCAAAAACTGATATAGGAGAGAAGGTTACCTACTTTTCCAAGAAATTCAAAGAAGTACATTGCAATTTGAACAAACATACAATCCCAAATCATGTGAACAACTATTTTTACTGTTTCAAAAGCGAAAGGAGGACAACAATATCTGATGACTAAAAATTGTTAATTGCCTTAACAAATCTTTTGTTAAAAAATCTTATGGCCAGCAAAATATACCGTACGGCGTAAAATAAAAATTAAGAATGATTAAATACAGAGAGTGCCCAATATTTTAGAAAATTTACCAAATTAGGAATAAAAAAAGTTCTGGGTTTTATGTAATCTCCTATATTCTGGCTAAGTTGGCCTGGGTGGCTAAGTTGGCCTGGGTGAGATTGGATTAGATACTAAGCCTCTGCACCGGTATGGAGGGTGTCTGGGGCCTGTAGAAGATAAAGGGGTGACCCAACAGCCTCTGCATCAGTGTGGAAGGTGACCCAACAGCCTCTGCATCAGTGAATGATAAAATAAATCACCGAAGAGCGTTGCTGGGGACCTCGGATTTAATATGCTTAATCTAGAAATAGCTAATGCATAAACAATCCCTTATATTATTTACTAAGCAGACAGAAAGATAGTAGAGAAACTTACCCACTTTACAAGAAATTCAATTCAATCTGAACAATCTCTTAATCACACATGCAATCGACAATGACTTTAAAACAGAGTCAGTCAAGAAAATGTTGTGCTTACCTCTGAGGGATGAATCCACATTGATAGACATGATATTTGCAAGCGTTACAACGTTGCTCAAGCCCTAGGTAGCAGGAATAATCTGGGAGAATAGACGTGCATTGGGAGACGATGCGTAAAACAAATGTTGTGACCGAGCAACCCATCGTAAGTCCACCGCAACAACGCAGAAACCAGTTCTGGAGCAAGCACCGGCCTATGCACCATATACGAAGCTGTAATTACGCCCTTCAAAACAAAACCGGGTAAGCTAAGGGTCGCTGTTAACTCCATCTTTTAACACCAGGCTCTCAGGAACTTCTCATCCAGAAAAATGCTTCGACGCCGACCATATTCGAAAGGCATGCCCGATTTCTCTCGCTTTCTGTGCAACAAGAGATTTATGATGCCGCCTCAGATGATCTAAGTTAAAAAAACCAAATAACATGGATTCAGATTCAGATGATCTAATTTAAAAACCCAAGAAACCACCTCACCGTGGATGCCCTAACATTTAATTTAATAAAAACCAAGAAACATGGATACAGAGGATCTAATTTAAAAAACCAAGAAACTGCCTCACCATGGATGCAGAGGATCTGATCTAAAAAACCAAGAAACCACAGGCTCTGCGTAATAAAACGCTCCCGGTGGACATTATTCGACGATGGTCACCGCTCAGATCCAACTGCGATATTGGCCGGCCCTGTTTCTCTCCATTTATGCGCAAATTGGCGATGTTGAAGATCTAATTTAAAAAACCAAACAACACTGAACATCTCAATTTATTTACAGGAATCGAGCTATGCCAGTGATTTTTCTAAAAATCAAATTGATTCCTCTCTCATTTAGCTAATCTAGTTTGCAACCCACAACTCATAATAAGAGTGATCCATACAAAGAGTTTGAAAATAAATTTACCGGAATGCCTCATTTACCTGTCATCGAGTCAGACAGATGCGCATTTAACTGTGATCCCTGGGCAGAGTTGTCTTGATTCAATAATTGACGCGCTACCTGCCTCTTTCTCTACCTCTCAAGGAACACAAGCACGCCTCTGCCTCTCAACGAATACAAGCACAAGCACGCCTCTGCCTCTCAAAGAATACAAGCACACCAGACAGACACACACCAAACAGATGACGAAAACAAACATAACAACAGAGACCAAACCACATTCATACACACACACAACATATGGACCTCCAGACACACCAGACGCACTAGGCTGACCACACAATCCAGGAAACTCCGAGGAGAGGAGGATAGGAACTGCAATGCCAATGCCAATATGAATCCAGAAATTGAATATAATTAAAGCGATTAACATCCTTGACCGTTGAGATAACCTGTTCGATAAGAGCGGAGCGCTAGGATTACAACGCTGGTTATCTCGTAGATGATGATGATGCCAATTCTGTTTGCAACCGATGACTCAAATTATCTTTTAAATGATGCCATTTCTGTTTGCAACGGAGCGCTGAGATTATCTCTTACATTTTTTTTTTAGCTACACAACAAAAGTACAATCCAGTTCATCAAACTAAAAATAGTAATAAAAGCACAATCCATGTTATCTAACTAAAAATAGTAATAAAAGCACTCTCCATGTCATCTAGGTAAAAATTGAATAGTAATAAAAACACAATCCATGTCATCTAACTAAAAATAGTAATAAAAGCACTATCTATGTCATCTAGGTAAAAATTGTCCTTTGATAAGCACTATGACAATGGGTGTTCCCACCTTCCTTGTGTTGCTAATGGTCAATGCCTAAACTTCTATTTCTGAAACTACTGACATTTTTAGAATCTACCAAACAATTAGATAGTTGGCATCAACCATAAGAATGTTAAGATGAGCTTGTGTTAACACTCTTGGACACGTATCTACAACATTTTCTTCTCATGTTCATATCTTCTTTTTTTATCACAAAGATATTTACTAGTTTTGCTATGAAATTAGTTCAAAATCTTAATGATTCTCTTCCTACTCCACTGTTAATTCTTTTTTGTGGGCTTCATAATTCGTTCTTTCCTTTTCCACATTTGCTCAAAATGTCATTTACCTAAATGTAATCTCTCATATGTCAACACCTATATGTTGATGAATTAATCAAGCCCTAATACAGTTCAGACAATTGAATTAAATACTTCATAATAGCAAGTATAATATTTCATCCAAGGCATCCAAAATTCAAATTTGATATCTTCTTGGAGCATATCATAGCTTTGATACCAAAATGAAATGGTCCCACTCGCAATAATATTGTTCTCCCTAAACAACAACAACAAACCCTTTTGTATAAACTATACTTTAAGTTTTCTTTCTCACATCGATGCAAAGCTCAAACTCTTCCCAATTTCCTTATTGGAACATCCCTCCTAAATATCTTCAAAGACGCTAGCTTGCTATTGCTCACAATCAAGAAACACCTAGTTTGACTGGCGAAGGGAAGAAGAAACATCAATTTTATCATTGGAGATATTGTCATTTTGATAATGAATGATGTGACTTGTAGGAAAAAATGGTCAATGCCTTTCTTATTGAACAACATCAAACAACTGTGAAGTGTTGACATTAATGATGCATACCTAGATATTCATGTTAATACTTCAACCTCCACTCACCCTTAGTGGGTTCTCATGGCGTAAAGCTACTATGAGAACAAGAATGAAGCTCCCTTCACTTAACAATTTATAGATCAAGCAACAACTTGCACAATTAATCGTAGAAGAATGGAGCTCTCATCACTTAATTGTTTCTAGATCAAGCAACAAATTGCACAATTAATCATAGACAATAGAAACAAAAAGAACCTGCTTTCTCAACAATTGATTGAAGAATTCCAAATTTTTACCACTCATCTCCAACCATATCATATTGGATGGGTCCACGAAGTAGTACCTACTTTATGTTTGTAGTGTTGTCTCAGATTTACGATTAGACCATTCATTTATACAGTTGATTGTGATCTTACACCCTTCTATTGTTGAGATGTGATATTTGTCGAGCCCTACCAGTTTCACAAAAAGGCACAAAATTGTGGGTATTATAACTTCTACAAGCTTTGCAAGGATAACAATATCTATAATGTCATCTCTTCTTTCACTTTTTCTACATTTTTTAGAAGATAAGTTATTAACCATATCAGAATTTCTCTGGTGGCATCAGAAATAGGCAGTATTAGTGGCTCCCTACGCACTGTTCTTCCTCCCATATTGCCTGAATTCTACACACTATAAGTTAGCACAGGTAACACAGCAATAGACAGAGCCAGCGATGGAACAACAAGTCATTATGATCATTATATCGGATGATATTTTTCAGCATAAATACCATTAAATACTTGCTATTATGGAATGTCATATAGTTCGGCATAACCAAATAAAGGACTGACACACATGCATAAGTACTTTGGGAGTCACCCTCGCCCCCCTTTGAAATGATAGGTCGCCTTCGACCTAGTGAATGAAGGAAAATCATGCTGGTGGCGACATACAGGGATGATGGGAATGGTAAGGTACGCCTATTTATGAAAGGATCGCAAGAGATATCAGAGTGCTAAAATCAATGTATCAATTAGTGAAGAGATGCTATGAGGTGATTTTGAAAAGGGAAAAAGGACATCTGACACAAAAAATATACTTTACCATCATCATTCCACTTAAAGCTTATTATGATTGATTTTTTTAGAAGATATCCATGCATAAAAGTTCAATATAAATTAGGAACATAATCGCTCTGTAGTAAAGATACCAAATAAGGAAAGGGACTTATAATAACTATTGATGTTGGAAATATGACTTCAATACCATCAACAGAGCTTCTATTGCCTGTAGGCATCTATAGCCTTGACAGAGTTGCTTTCTAACCCTTTGGAACCATGGTCCTTTATGTATAATAGGGAAAGTGCATTATGATATCAGAGTGGAGATCAATATGTTGGCTTGGTGACCAGATGAATACATTTCTATTCACTAGGAAGGAGCAAAAGGTGGGTAGGCCAGCTTGTGATGAGACCTCTTGTTGCAAGGACTTTTTATTTCTTGATTCATCCATTGAATCATATCCCTAGTGTGGTGGCCATAGTGGGAATGCCACTTTGTTTCTTCCTTATGATCATGGTAGACTGGCTCGTGATGAGACCCCATATCCTCCATCTGTAACAAAATCATACAATTGTTAGTATATATATATATATATAGAACAACACTTCCTATTTATACATAGAGGGTGGCTCAACACTCCTTAGGAGTAGGAATGGCGGAAGAAGTCTAAACATATCAAATAGAAGAAAGTATGCCCTCAACCTTATTTGATGATAATGAACAAAGAGAGTTATAGGGTTTAAGGAAGAACCAGCATGGCACAAGTAATCAATCTCTTTGATTTATAATGGAAATGAGGGCAGTGAAGTGATATAGATGGTTGTGTCGATTCTTTTTCAATCAATACAAAGCAATATTGTTTAAAGATGATAATATTCAATACTTTCTTGTTCCAGTAACCCTCAGATTTGTATCCTTTCATATATATTTGTACCCTTGTGCTTGATAGAGGGTCATAAAAAGTGAAATAATATTCACAAAGTGTTTATTTCCTAAAGAAAACCTCACACAAAGAGTGTTGTTCCTTAAAGGGAACAGTAACTGTTCCCTGTAAGGAACAACGAATGAAAAATACACGCGGATGGTGTTGTTCCGTGTTGGGAACAGCAAAAGGATATATACATGATGGTGTTGTTCCTTATAGGGAACAATAGTTGTTCCTTAGGAGGAATAGCATGAAGAAAAATTGCACACTAAAACTGTTGTTCCTTAGAGGGAACAACAATTGTTCCTTAGAGGGAACAGTAGCTGTTCCTTATAAGGAACAACGAAAAGAGAAAAGTAATTAGACTTGAAATTGTTGTTTCTTAGAGGGAACAACAATTTTTCCTTAAAAGGAATAACAATTGTTCCTTATATGGAATAGTGGAAAAACAGATGAAAATGAAACTGTTGTTCCTTAGAGGGAACAACGGCCGATATTCCTTATAGGGAACAACAATTGTTCCTTCAAGGGAACAGTGAGAAAACAAGTCCAAACGACACTGATGTTCCTTAGAGGGAACAATGAGAAAACAAATCCAAACGAAATTGATGTTCCTTAGAGGGAACAACAGCTATTCCTTAGAGGGAACAACAGTTGTTCCTTAGATGGAACAAAAAAAAGAATATACACGAAATTGTTGTTCCTTAAAGGGAACAATAGCTGTTCCTTAGAGGGAACAACAGTTGTTCCTTAGAGGGAACAACATCTATTCCTTAAAGGGAACATAAGTTGTTCCTTAGATGGAACAGTGAGAAACAAATACATATGGGATTGTTGTTCCTTAGAGGAAATAGTAGTTGTTCCTTAAAGGGAACAACAACTTTTCCTTAGAGTGAACAACAACCGTTCCTTAGAGGGAACAACAACCGTTCCTTAAAGGGAACAGCAGGAAAACAAATCCATACGAAACTATTGTTCCTTAAAGGGAACGACAAATTTCCTTAGAGGGAACAACAAGAAAACACATACACATGAAACTGTTGTTCCTTAGAGGGAACAACAATTGTTCCTTAGAGGGAACAACAACCGTTCCTTAAAGGGAATAGTACGAAAATCAAATATATAGGGAACTGCTATTCCTTAGAGGGAATGGCAATTGTTCCTTAGAGGGAAAAGCAACTATTCCTTGAAGGGAACAACATGAAAATAAAATATATAGGGAACTGCTATTTCTTAGAGGGAATGACAGTTGTTCCTTAGAGGGAACAACAATTGTTCCTTAAAGGGAACAACACGAAAATCTGTACACAAAATTGTTCTTCCATAGAGGGAACAACAATTGTTCTTTGGAAGGAACAACAATTGTTCCTTAAAGGGAACAACATGACGAGAATCCATAAAATCATTGTTGTTCTTTAGAAGGGACAACAACTATTCCTTAAAGGGAACAACAACTATTCCTTAGAGGGAACATCAAAGGAAAAGTAGAAAAAAAGAGAATTTATATACAATTTATACAAGCAAATTCAATCAACATAGAAAGAAAATTTTATGTACAAATTTCAAAAACAAATGAATTATTCACTGGGTCTATGCTAAGGACAGGTTGCCCTCCTCAGTAAGAATCTGTATGGTGGAATCTTCCCGTAATTGTTGGCAAAAGGACTCCTTGGTAAGCGGTTTGTGATAGAGTCGTACTCGATGTCCATTCGCTTTAAAAGACTAGCCAGACCCATCAATGGTGGCTAATGTGAGGGTGCCATTGTTATGCACCTTTTGTATCTCATAAGGTCCTAACCATCTGGTCTAGAGTTTTCCCAGGAAATCTTGGAACCTAGAATCATACAGGAGTGCCCAATCTCCTTCGTGGAAGATCTTCTTTTTGATAAGGGCATGATGCCATTTCGCTCTTTGTTGTTGGATTAGTGCAGTGTGTTGAAGAGCTGTTAGCCGGATTTCATCCAATTCATTGATTTGATGTAGCCTATTAATCTGTGCTTTGCTTAAGTCCAAGCCTACCTCCTGAGCTATCCTCAATGTCTGGATTTCAAATTCAATTGGGAAGATAGGTTCTTTGCCAAACACTAGTTGATATGGGGAATATCCCATGGTATTTCTCCATGTCTTGCGGTATGCCCACAAGGCTTCGAGTAATCGGGTAGCCCAGTCATGTCTATGTGATGCAATTGTCTTTGTTAGTATTGCCTCGATTACCTTATTAGTGCTTTCTACCTGGCCATTTTCCTGTGAGAGGTATGGAGTCGTGATTCTGTGTATGATATGATGATTATTTAATGTTGCAGCGATCTTATTGCCTATGAATTATGGTCCTCCATCGGTAATTACCTCTCTAGGCAAGCCATATCGCAAAAATAGTTGGAAAATAAAGTGGATTACCGAGTCCTCTGTTGCCCTTGGTAGTGCCTCTGCCTCCACCCATTTAGTCACATACTCTGTTGCAACTAATATATATGTCTTTTGATTAGATGATGGGTTTTTTGGATCGATGAAATCTAACGCCCATCGCTCAAAAGGTTCAATGACTATCTACAGGTGCAAGGGCATCTCATCAGATTGCCCAGGGCATCCCATTCTTTGCCAACTGTCGCATGCCTGGACAAACTTCTTGGCATCTTTAAAAATGGTGGGCCAATAATAGCTCATCTGTAATACCTTGTGACCAGTCCAGTGATCTGCAAAATGTCTGCCGCAAGGCCCATCGTGGCAATCTTTCAGGATGTCAAAGATCTCTTCTTCCCTGATGCATCTTCTAATGTGCATATCGGCCCCTGTATGAAATAAATAGCCTCCGATCCAAGAGAATCACGTGTTGCACTGTACTATTTGTTTTCTTTCATTAGGCGTCAGGTGCTTGGGTAACTTGCCCACTGCCAAGTAATTTGCGACATTCGCATACCACGGTGTTTTCACAGTTACAACAAATAAATGTTCATCAAGAAACTGGTCTTCTACTGCTGCCAAGTCATCTGTCTTTGGCATTCGTGAAAGGAAGTCTACTACTGGATTTTCTTTTCTTGGTCGATCTTTGATAGTGATATCGAATTCCTGCAAAAGAATCAACCATCTTGTCACTCTTCCATTTGTAACAGGTTTATTAGTTAGATATTTAACAGCAGAGTGATCAGTGTATAAAACCATAGGGTATCCTGTTATATAATGTCTGAATTTATTGATAGCATAGATTATAGCCAAAAATTCTTTTTTAGTAATAGTATAATTTAATTCAGCAAGAGATAGATTTTTGTTGATATAGTATATTACATATGGCTTTTTATCTTCCTCCTGGTTGAGAACTGCTCCAATGGCTGTGTTTGAAGTGTCGTATGAAATCTGGAATGGCGAATCCCAGTTTGGGCCCCTTAATACTGGGGTTGTTGATACAAGCCATTTTAAATCTTCAAAAGCACTATCACATTTATCAGTCCAAATGAAATCAATATTTCATGTTAATGCATATAGTGGTGTAGCAATTTGAGAAAAATTATTTATAAATTTTCTATAATAGCCATAAAATCCCAAGAAACTACGTACCTCAGTTTGTGTGGAAGGGGTAGGTATTAAAAGAATTATCTGATTTTTTGTTGGATCTACCTGTATTCCAGCTACTGATATATAGTGACCCAAGATGAGGCCCTCGGTCATCATCGTGTGGAATTTTTCATGGATTAAACAGAGTCTGGTGGCAATGCATCTTTGCAAAACTTTCTCTAATGTTTGTAACACTGGCTCGAAGTCATCTCCGTAAGGTGTAAAGTCATCCATGTACACATCGAGCCCTTCATTTATCAGATCTGAAAAAATACTGAGTTAGCCCTCTGGAATGTGGTAGGTGCATTGCACAGCCCAAAAGGTAAGACCCTGTAAGCAAATGTTCCCCAAGGGCGGGTAAAGGTAGTCTTATCCTAATCTTCAGGGGCAATCTGAATTTGATTGTATCCGCTGAAGCCATCTAGGAAAGAAAATAATTTTTTTTCCTGCCAATGTGTCCAAGACCTAGTCAATGAATGGAAGGGGAAAATGGTCTTTTTGGGTTGCTTTATTAAGCTCTCTATAGTCAACACATATATGCCACTTTCCATTCTTTTTTGGCACCACTACTAATAGAGAGACCCATTTGCTGTCAGATATGGGGTAGATGAAGTTTACATCTAACAATTTTTGTAGTTCGGATTTAACAATATCTTTAAGATGAGGATTTAACCTTCGTTGAGGTTTTCGAATGGGCCTGGCATCTTTCTCTGTATAAATGTGGTGCATGCATAATTGGGGATCAATCCCCTTCATGTCCGGTAATCCCATGCAAAGGCCTCTTTATATTTTCTCAGGAGTTGAACAAGCTTCTGCTCTTGGTCAACAGTCAGATTTTTGTTAATATTCAAAGTTTTTCCTAGCTCAATTTCTATGGTTTTGTTGTTATAAACAGAAGTTGTTGGTATTGATTGATCGTTAATATCTTTTAAGGGATCTCCTTCTATTTCGTTATCGAGGGCTACTTCGATCATGTGACATTTTAGATGGGATACGACATCTGGTTGGTTAATGTAAGTGTTAATGATGTCATCTTCTATTTTTCCCTTAAATTAGAGAGCATCTTCTATGGTTAGCAGTGATCTAATGTTTTCAGTTAGATATGATATAGGTTGTTTTCTGGTTTTTATTCTTGTTAAACTTGGCTGAGCTGGAGGATATAAGGCTAAATTCTTCACATTGCTTCCTCTTGCTATAGTCATGCTGTATGTTCAACAACTTGTGTAAGCATTCGTGGTTGCTAGCTAAGGTCTACCTAGAATTATGGGATGTCCATCGAGTCGGTTTCTAGGATTGATGATCAGAAAGTCTGTAGGGTATTCCCAGGAGTCTACTGACACCATTACATCTTGTAATGTGCCTTCTGGTTTGACTACCGATTGGTTAGCCAGTTCCAACAAGGTCATGGTTGGGTCCAAGGATGTAATGCCAAGCTTTTGACAAGTTGTGGTTGTAAGAATATTGATTGCTACTCCTAAATCGGCTAATGCATTGGGGAAGGAGCATCCATTTATTTGCACAGTGACTATAGGATTTCCTGGGTCCTCATATTTTTCAGGTGTTTCTCTGCTTGATAGTAAATTAGATAAGGTACCGACTACTGGACAGTTGGGGTTGTTTTTATTTTCCTCTTTGGCTTTTTCATACACAATTCCTTAATAGTTTTTGCGTAAATTAGAATGTCCTGAATAGCCTGGAGGAGCGGTATTTTTATACACAATTTTTTAGTTCTCCCAGAAGATAAAAATTGGGGTATTCTATTGGGCGAGGTATGATTAATCTTTCTGGGAATGGTGGAGAAGAGGTGATCATTTGATCATGAGTTTTCTGTTTAACCATGTTCTCCACTTGTGGTGCTTGTTCTATAGGTAATTGATCTTCAATTTGTTTATTTTTATCCCCCTCTGATTCTATTATCCGCCCAGATCTTAATTGAAGCTCATTGCACTCTCTTAACTCGGTTTTTGGCTCCGGTCCTTCAATAATTTGCACAGATTGAACTGGTTTGTTGTTGGGTTTCGGGTTGGGTTGGGCTGGGAGCTGCGGTCGTAGGTTGGTCTAAGGGTTCTGTTGTAATGTGTAGGGTGCTGGAAGTGTGGGTTGAGGTAGGGGGATTGTTCCTGCTGGTTGATTTATAGGTCTTTCCTAGCTTGACTGCCAGTTCTGGTTCTATGAAGTCAAGGGTGGCCATTGGGATTGATATGCATTATTCTGCCAAAACGATGGGAAGTAAGAGGAATTTGGCCAATTGTTGCAATAGGACAATTTGATTTTGGAAGCTAGATTTACAATTACAATTGAAAGAACAACTTCATCAAGTCAAATTTACATTCTTGGTCAAAATTGTTTGAGAAATGGAAAACTAAAAATCTTGAATTTATTAGAATGTTTATCCATGGTTTTATATGATTTATCATTATTTTTGTTGCACTTTCAATATCATGATACACCACTTCTGACATTTCAAAATTATTAATGATAATGGTTCCTAACCATTGCATAACATTTATAGAAGTCTTCATTGGAGTTAAATTAGATGCTTCATACATTTGCTAAATTTTATTTATTTTTTCTTAATTGTAAGTATCAAAATAAATTTAAAACTTCCAATTATATGATATTTAATTATGAATATATTTTAAATAGTATCTAATATATTTGCATATTTCATTCATAAAATTTATTAATTCCCAATTTAATCAACACCTTTAATTATTTGGAAAATAAACATTAACAATAAAAATCACATTTATAGCATTTAAGTGAAATTATCTCTAACTGAATTTTATTGTACTGATCCAGAATATACGTGCAAGAGTGGTTTCTAATAATGAGTATAAGCCTCAACAATGTAAAATCCCCAACAATAACATAAATGATGCCAAACTGAAAATACTATCTAAGTTCCTTATTATCCCTATTATATGCAATAGATAATGTATTAGGTTTTTTTGTCAAACCCATATTACTTTGAGTTTCACAAAAAAAAATGCAAAATTTCTATAGTTTAACATTATAGATTAAAATTTATTATTTTTTAATAATAATTTAATTTATTTAAACAAGTTAGCAAGTAAAACAAATTAGGTTAATTTCCCAATCTATTTATTATTTTTAAATAATAATTTAATTTATTTACACAAACTAACAAGTTCCACAAATTATGTTCATTTCCTTAATTAACAAATATAAGCAATAATGGTAATGTACCCATTGTCCATTCATAAAATGAGTTCCAAAAAAATGAAAATGAATAAACTTTTTATGTAACGTAAAATTGGTTAATCAATGAAAAATAATAAATCTCTTTTTTACTGAGTAAATAACACTTAAATCTAATTAAGATTTCTTCATATTAAGTTAAAACATATTTCTTAAATGTAATCACAAAACAATATTAAGTTAAAAAATATTTCTTAAATGTAATCACAAAACAATATATTAGTAATTATTATTAGCATGTTAGCTAATCATCTCTTATTATATTTGCGCATTGATAAGAATATGAAAATATAGCATATTCAATTTTCAATTGATTTACTAATAGTTTTTTTTAATTATTTTTTTTAAATTTATTCAAACTTTAATAAAGACAAATAGTTTGTAATTAAATTCAAAAATTCTATTTTTTATTGGTGTAGAGTATTAAATAGACAATTTTTATGAGTTTTATTTTTCAATTAAAAAACTTACTTCCCTTTCCCTTTCCTTGTTGTATGCATGCATGCAACCTGTAATTTAACCACTCAAATTTAATCATTTAAATTTCTTTCACATAATTAAAATTATAAATTCTATATAATATATGAATCCCAAAAATGATATAATTAAATATTATAATCATATAAAATGTTTTAAATATAACTACTATAACAAAATAAATAAATATTTCTGGGAATAAAAAATAAAATTATTGTGGTCTTAATTTCCACGAGCTGCTTTTTCAGGAAAAGCATTGCTTTAAAACTGGGAATCCAATATGCTTTTCCCACATCAGCAAAAGCATGACCGTTGAGTGCAAACAATATTTATTTCCTGATCTGATCTGTGAGATATTCATATTAAGGAGTAGTCTATCTAGGCTGTAGAATAGCTCGTTTTCTAGTACCGACCGGAAAATCGTCCGGCTCCGGCCACCGGCAACCTCTTTGCCCTCCGCCACCATCCCCTAGCTCCGCCACCCTCTTTCTCCGCCACCCTCCCCTGACAGTCCTGACCTTCCCACTCATTCTCTGACAAAAAAATCTGAATGCAGGCCCCTGACCTCCCCTGACTGATCGGGAACGAGCTGGACTATTATGGCAGGTTCGAAATGGTCACCCGCGCTCATTGCAATTACTCTTCGACCCGGCGCTCTCTCGGTCTGCGATTCCGCTCTGCAGCTCCCCCGGTGCTGCCTACCCTAGCCTACCCTAGCCTACTCTAGGCTAACCTAGCCCAGACTAGCTTACTCTAGGCTAGCCTACTCTAGCCTACCCTACTCTACTCTAGCCTACTCTAGCCTAGCCTAGCCTAGCCTACTCTATCCTAGCAACCTTGCATAGCCTACTCTAGCCTAACCTACTCTAGACTACTCTAATTTATCCTAGCCTAGCCTAGCCTACTCTAGCCTAGCCAAGCATAGCCTACTCTAGGCTAGCTTAGGATACCCTACTCTAGCCCAGCCTACTCTAGCCTACCCTAGCCCAGCCTACTCTAGCCTACCCTAGCATACTATAGCCTAGAGTAGCCTACTCTAGCCTAGCTTAGCCTCGCCTAGCCCAACATTCTCTAGCCCACTGTAGCCTAGCCTAGCTTAGCCTAGCCTAGCCTAGCCTACTTTACCATACCCTACTCTAGCCTAATCTAGCCTAGCCTACTTTACCCTATCCTACTCTAGCCTACCCTAGCCTACCCTAGCCTAGTCTATTGTAGCCTACTGTAGCCTACTGTAGCCTAGTCTAGGCTACCCTAGGCTAAACTAGCCTAGCCTAGCCTACTCTAGCCTAGCCTACTCTAGCATAGCCTACTCTAATCTAGCCCAGACTACTCTAACCTTGCCTAGCTTACTCTAGCCTAGCCTACTCTAGTCTACTCTAGCTTAACGTACTCTTGCCTACTCTAGCCTAGCCTAGCCTACTCTAGCCTAGCTTACTCTAGGCTACTCTACTCTAGCGTAGCCTAGCCTACTCTATCCTAGCCTAGCCGAGCTTAGCCTACTCTAGCCTACCCTAACCTACTCTAGCCTAACCTATCCCATACTAGCTTACTCTAGGCTAGCCTACTCTAGCCTACCCTACTCTCCTCTAGCCTACTCTACCCTAGCCTAGCCTAGCCTACTCTATCCTAGCTTAACCTTGCATAGCATAGTCTAGCCTAACCTACTCTAGGCTACTCTAATTTATCCAAGCCTAACCTAGCATAGCGTAACCTACTCTAGCCTAGCCTAGCCTAGCCTTCCCTAGCATACTCTAGCCTAGTGTAGCCTACTCTAGCCTGGCTCAGCCTCGCCTATCCTAGTGTTCTCTAGCCTACTCTAGCCTTGCCTAGCCTACCCTACCCTACTCTAGCCTTGCCTAGCCTAGCCTACCCTACTCTAGCCTAGCCTATCCTAGTCTACTATAGCCTACTTTACCCTACCGTGCCCTAGCCTAGCCTAGTTTGGCCTCGCCTAGCCTAGTCTAGCCTAGCCTAGTCTGGCCCAGCCTAGCCTAGCCTAGTCTGGCCCAGCCTAGCCTAGCCTAGCCTAGTCTGGTCCAGCCTAGCCTATTCTGGCCTAGTTTGGCCTAGCCTAGCTTATTCTGGCCTAGCCTAGACTGGCCCTAGCCTAGCCTAGTCTGGCCTAGTTTAGCCTAGCCTACTCTAGTCGATCATAGTCTAGCCTAGCCTAGCCTACTCTATCCTAGCCTAGCCTACTCTATCTTAGCCTATCCTAGCCTAACCTACTCTAGCCTAATGTGGCCTAGCCTAACCTACCCTACTCTAGACTAGCCTACTCTAGCCCACCCTAGCCTAACCTACTCTACCCTAGCCTAGCCTAACCTAACATACCCTAACCTAGCCTAGCCTAACCTAACCTAACCTAGCCTAGCCTAGCATAGCATAGCCTAGCCTAGCCTAGCCTAATGTAGTCTAATCTAACGAAGCCTAACCCAACCTAAGCTAACATAGCCTAGCCTAGCCTAGCGTAATCTAGCCTAACCTAATCTAGCCTAACCTTGTCTAACCTAGCCTAACCTAGCCTAGCCTAATCTAATCTAGCCTAGCCTAAGCAAGCGTAACCTAACCTAGCCTTACCTAGCCTATCCTTTCCTAGCCTAGCCTAACCTAACGTAGCCTAACCTAGCCCGACTTAACCTAGCCTAACCTAGCCCAACTTAACCTAGCCTAGCCTACTACAACAAATGGACTAAATGTATAAATGGAATGATCGAAATGAAATGGGTGATTGGATAGAGAGAAACTACAGTAATGGCTGAAGAAATCAATAAAAAATACTCTCATAAAACTAAAAGAAAAAATGAAATTCCCTTCACTAAAAGTAAATTCTCGAAATATTCTTCTCAATGAATATCTTGATGGAGGTGATCATAAGGACTGATCATTTAGCCTAATGTTGGTTTTTCGAATCAAGATAAAAGCATAATTCAAAATTATTTGGAGACAGCCACTTAATATGAACTAGAAAAAATATTTTTTTATTAAGCTGCTAGATTTTTTTTTTTTATTAGTGAGGCAGTCATGGAAAATTGATTTTCAAAGCCACAGGTTACCTAAGTAATACTCATAATTGCTAGAGAAAATTGACACCCAACAATAAACGTAAAAAAATAAACTACAAAGGCAATCTCAGAAAATTGACACCCAATTACAGAGGTAAAAAAATTCCACCCAACTACAGAGAGGTGAAAAACTAAACTATAAAGGCAGTATCAGAAAATTGACCCTCCACTACACAGGGAAAAAAATTGTCAGAAAATTGGCACCCAACTACACAGGTAAAAAATTGTCAAGAAAAATTAGCATGCAACTAGGTAAAAAACAAAACTACACAGGCAGTATAAACTTATCCGCAAATAAGCTAGAACCACAAATACACTAAATACATAAATGGAATGAACTCGACGAAATATAAAAATAATGAATTACTCCCAGCGAAAGAAATCAACAGAAAATCACCATTCTTCCCTCATTAATTTTTTGTTTTAGTATTTTTGATATTCAATAAAATGATTACATAGTCAAAACTAAACCGTGTTGATATTGGTCCTATGTTAAATTATAAGAGTAGAGATTTGCAATTTCTTTTCATCTTTTCCACAGTCCTAGCCAACACAAATTTAAATACTCTGGCTCCATATTTAAAACTTAAATACAACACAAATTTAAATACTCTGGCTCCATATTTAAAACTTAAATACAAAAGATTGGACAGCTTACAATAAGACGTTTGATCAACAAGTGTAATTAGTAAATATCAGTCCTTATACGTTTGTTCTCTATTTTTTTTTGCGAAGATGCAGGGCCATGGCAATTATGAACTCAATAAATTAACCCTTATTCTTAACAATTAACAAGGTGGATGAGGCTTAGTCAAATCCATAAAATTACCTTAATAGCAAATTCAGGCTCTGCAGGGAGGACATTAAATTACCTTAATAGCAAATTCAGGCTCTGCAGGGAGGACCTGTTGGCACCTTACGGAGAAGCCCTGCAGAAAATCAGAAGTATTTCCAGGTTGTAAAAACAAAGAAACTTGTGTTATTCAACTATACACATCCGTTAGATATGTATACCCAATTCAGGTCCCATATAATTGCATTCTTATCAACAAGGCGAATGAGCTTTATTGAAATCCATATAAAATTGCATTCTTATCAACAAGGTGGATGAGCCTTATTGAAATCCATATAATTACCTTAATACCCAATTCAATTCAGGCTCTGCAGAGGGGACCTTTTAGAGAAGCGGCACCTTACTGAGAAGCCCTGCAAAAAATGAGAAATAATTCCAGGTTGCAAAAACAAAGAAACTTGTGTCATTCAACTATGTTGGCATGAGAGCAGGTCGCAATGGTGTTGATTAGGGTGTTTCGTTTGAAGTCAAAAGTGGTCCCCAAGTCGATTGGGAGAATTCAAAACTTCTGGTGAAATCTTTGCTCTGCAGGTCTAGTGATGGATTTATGGCATTTTTCTAGGCACTAGTTTCTGATTGGGATCTCAAAAAATTTAGTGAAAAAAATGTTATAAGATTGAGACCACAAATGGATGGTCATGAGCTAATTGAGCTCCAGAATGGAGCAGAGTACTGCATATGTGAATCCACGAACCCTAAAGGTTTTACGGAAGCCAGTGATAGAGAACCTCCACTTCAGAACATCTTGAATATCTTGAAACCACTGTACACGATCTTGAAACCAGTATATGGAGCGGATTTTTGTGGTTGTGTAAGGCGTTAAGTGAGAATAGAGAAAGCGAGGAATGAGGGATGAAAGCTTATTTTACCATATCAAAATTCAGCAGCTAATGAATAACAACAAAAGAATTTAGACAGAAAGACAGAAATTATACAGAATTTTATCACAAGTAAGACTATAAACTATACGAAATTTGACCACAAGTGATGAGGATTGAATAACACACCTCCTTAAATGCCTAATTAGGGTAGTCTCCGTGTTCCATTGCCATAGCTTTTGGACCACCACATAGTTAACAGCTTGAAAAGGGTCGAACGATCCTCATACTGATCCCAAATGAAATTAATTCTCATAACAGGAATGAGGAATTAATGTGAAGGAGTAGTCTACTTAGGCTGTAGAATGGCCCGTTTTCCGGCACCGGCTGGAAAATCGTCCGGCTCGGGCCACCGGCAACCTCTGCCCTCAGCCACCATCCCCTAGCTCTGCCACCCTCTATCTCCGCCACCCTTCCCTTACAGTCCTCACATTCCCTCTCATTCTCTGACAAAAAAATCAGAATGCAGACGCCTGACATCCCCTGACCGATCGGGGACGAGCTGGAGTATTATGGCAGGTTCGAAATGATCACCCGCGCTCACTGCAATTACTCTTCGACCCGGCGCTCTCAGGTTCTGCGATGCTTTGCAGCTCCCCGGTGCTTCTCGCTTTGCGATTCCGCTCTGCAGGTCGGGTAGACACCTATGTTCTGTATTTTCCATCACAGAAATCAGCAGAAACGGAGAATGCCAAACGTCGTGGCCCGGCTGATGGGTCTTGAACTTATGCCAGACGAGCCCATTTCTAACGATCATTCCAGGCGAAACTCCTTCAACGGCAGGCAAGAGCAAAAGGATTCTAAAGTTCAGTCCATCAGAATATCTCAAAATGCGAACAGATCTCACATCGTTAGGGAACATCCTCAAGAAAAACAGCTAGAAGAGTTCAAGCGCGAGTTCGAAGCTTACGAAATTCAACAACACAAAGATTATTCTCAGTATTTTCAATCGGAAAACCACAATAATGTCATCTCTGCCACCAGAAAAAAACACGACCAAAAGTTGTTAAGGGAAGAAAACATTACGCCAGAAAATACCATACAAAGCAACCGCGAGCAGTCCAGAAAACTTCTGCAAGCACTGGAATTTATTCATAAAAATAAAGAGAATCTTGGAAGTGTGCTGGAAGATAGATATTCCTTACAAAGAAAACTAGCAGAACCACAGGAAATAACCTCCTCACGATGTATCGAATGGGTCAATGTTTCGTTGTAGGTCAAAACCTCCTTTAGCTGATGAAGTTGCTCCTTTTCGCACTTCTCGTCATGACAAAGGAGCAAAAGTACTTTCTCCAAACAATAATACTAGAAATTTAAGATGTTCACTAACGTCTAAGAAAACCCTCCTCAAGCGTCCTTCAGAAACCGCCCGCGTCGCCAAGCCTTCGTATTCTGGAAGTCATCCATATCAATGCTCAAAAACCGAGTCCAAGCAAAGCATTAACAGCAACAACAAAACGTTGAGGTTCTCAAAGGACGTGATCAATCCCAGAGAAATTGCAACAGAAATCGTGAAGCACGCGAAGGAAAACGCAACGACTAAAGCTTCACAGAAGGTCACTGCAAATCAAGATTTTGGAATCTCTGCTTCATCTTCCACCTCCAGAAGAAGAAATTTACAGAGAGTAGAATCACTAGGCATAGTTGAAGCAGATAGTCCATCAACTCTTAAAAGGCTCTCAAACCACTCGGTGAAAACCAGCCCTAGAATGGTAATTTCCCCTTGACGTAATGATCACGAGCTTTCGAAACATTCAAATTGTTCTCAGAGCAAGCCCAATTCACCTGTGCCGAGGTGAATTGGCACATTCAAATTGTTCTCAGAGCAAGCCCAATTCTCTGTACTATGTGGCTCTTATCAGTATGGTATTAGTACTTGTAAGCTGTCTTATTGTAATGGCATATATCACAACGATATTTTCTAGTGCAAGTCATTGAAATGCATCTTATTACCATGATTATCTTCTTTATGGAGTATAAATCTAATTCCTGCCATCTCCACCTCCATCTTTGGAGGTTGATTAAGTTCATCATGAATGTTATTTGTTTATTGATAGATCTTTAAATACAACTTGTTTATTTATTTGTTTATGGATTTTCTGGATGCAAACAAGTTCAACCAGTGAAAAGAACATATACTATTATGATTGAATGTTGATCTTTGCTCTGAGCAGTGGTCAAATATTTTCATGAGTTAATGTATAAGTTGATTACCGTGATTGTTTTCTTCATGCAGTTTGGGCTTAAGTTCTTCATGAAAAATGAGATTCTCAACAGAATAGCTCATCACACATGTTATCTGTTTATTGATAGATTCTTTAAATACAAGAAGCATATTTATTTGTTCATGGATTCTCTGAATACAAGCAAGTTAAAATCACTGAAAACACCATATATTACTTTTATGATTGAATGGGGATATTTTCTCTGAGCAGTGTTCAAATACTTTCAAGAGTTCATGTACAAGGTTATTGGCAACTATTACTAAACTGTGCTTGCCCTGTATATGTATCATACATACACCAGATTAGACTTCTTGCTAGGGTTGAACACAGGAACACCCATTTGGAGTTTCGATTAATCTGAGTAGCTCTTAACATTTGGTCCATCAATGAATCCTTCAGTTTCCTTAGAGAAATTAAATAAATAAATGGCTCCCACAAAAGTTACTGAATGGGTGATTAACTGAACAGGAATACGCGCATCAAAAGCTGCAAATAACTGACAACAAAGTTCATAAAATTTAGAAGATAGAGTCCATTAAAAACGTAACAGGTTCTAGTTTCTGAAAGAGCTATGTACCAACAGTGAAAAAGCTTCTGAGCATCGGTGATTGGGTGCAATCCCACTCAAATGTAGTTGTATGGTAGTCAATATACTCGAACCGTGTGACATAGGTTTGGATCTACACCTACATTTCCTACTAGTAGTGGATCCACATCCAAATCTACCCACACCAAGTGAATGTCATCTGCATCAAAATCATGATTATGTTTAAACTTAACCAGGTCAATCTCCTGAGTCCTCTACCCATTCTGAGGTTGGATCAATATCATTCAACACAATAGGATCTGTATCAAGGATTTTGTTTAGTAAGGGTCAAATCAAGAGAGCCAGGGCTCAATACAAATCAAGCTATGGAAAGTAGACAAAGAGCCCATACACTCTGGTAAGCAGATTCTACAAAAGAAGAATGGAATGCTCAGGAAGGCATAGAGCTTGAATCTGAAACAATCAAAATGTGGGCAAAATGTATGAGCAATTTTGTCTCTAATT
>APFE030758499.1:60673-104347 GCA_000404065.3 Pinus taeda | reverse complement strand
ATAGCATTCAATATTTCATCAATTCCCAGACTCCAGAATGCAAGCGCTGACCTTTTAGCTAACGTAGCTTCTAAGCTCATTCCTTCGGAAGATTTTAGTCCATATAGATTCTAATAGAATTAATCTTTAGACCTTCTATTCCTGACAACATCACAAATTGGAGAATATTCAACGACGATCCTGATATCATAAATTTCCTTACATCTGAAGGATCCTACTCCAATAAAATAATTGACGAAGACCAACATGATCGACAATTGCAACAAAATAGTAGTAAAAATGCTATACCTAAATCAGTGGTCAAGTTAAAAGATCTGTACGATTTGAAAGATCGGTTTAAAAGGTCTACCAATTCAAAGCTCCAAAGTTCAACTTTGAATTATGAATTAGTAAACCTAGGAACCGATGCCAAACCCCAAAACATAAATCTAGGTCTTGGCCTAGCCCCTGAAGAAAAACTAGCATATATTCGTCTTTTGAGACAATACAAAAACGTTTTTGCTTGGAACTATGATGAACTCAAAACATACGACACTTCTATTATCCAACATACTATTCCAATGATCGATAATGAAAAACCTGTCCAACAAAAATTGAGAAAGATCCATCCCAACTTAGAAAATCAGATAAAAACTGAACTCAATAAGTTGTTGAAAGCCAAGATAATCTTTCCCGTCAGACATTCTAAATGGGTCTCCAATATGGTACCCGTCAGAAAGAAAAATAGAGATATTAGAATTTGTATTGACTTTTGAAATCTTAACAAGGCCTGTCAAAAAGACAATTTTCCCCTACCACCTATGGAGTAGATATTGCAGGCAGTGGCGGGCTCAGAATTAATGTCTTTCTTGGATGGATTTTCAGGATCCAATCAAGTGTTGGTACATCCCGATGATCAATTGAAAACCACATTCATAACTAAATGGGGCACATATTCATATCGAAAAGTGCCATTTGGTTTGATTAATGTTGGTGCCACATTTCAAAGAGCCATGGACATTCCATTTAAAGGTTTAGTCAATAAATCTGTAGTAATTTATTTGGATGATATAACCGTGTATTCCAAGAAACAAAGCGACCATCTCAAAGACTTGAAACAAATCTTCCAACGATGTTTAAGGTATGGAATTTCATTTAACCCAAAGAAATATTTTTTCGCATTAAGTGAAGGGAAACTTGTAGGATTCATAGTGTCAAAATCTGGAATTCACATCTATTCTAATAGAATCAAAGAAATTTCTGAAATAACCCTACCTCATAACAAAAAAGCCATGCAATATTTCCTTGGTCAAATCAATTTTGTAAAGAGATTTGTTCCAGATTTTTCACGAATCGTATCCCCTTTACAAACCATGATAAAAAATAACTCTAATTTTAAATGGGGCCAAGATGAACATGAAGCGTTTAACCTGATCAAACAAGATATTATTAATGCCCCATCTTTAGCAACTTCGAATTTTTCAGAGCCTTTTATTTTATACACATTTGCCTCAGATAGGTCATATGCTGTGATACTCACTCAAACGAATCAAGAAAAGGCAGAAGCACCAATTTCTTTTTTCAGTTCAAATTTACAGGGTGCTGAATTAAACTATTCAGATGTGGAGAAATAGACTTATGCTATTTTCAAAGCAATCAAATACTTCAGACCTTTTCTACTCAAAACCCATACTAAAATTATAGTACCATTTCCAGCGGTAAGGA
Organism: Pinus taeda; assembly: GCA_000404065.3. Classification (NCBI taxonomy): domain Eukaryota; kingdom Viridiplantae; phylum Streptophyta; class Pinopsida; order Pinales; family Pinaceae; genus Pinus; species Pinus taeda. Next base: position 102,643 of record APFE030758499.1, on the reverse strand, counting down.
ATCTTCTAGTACAAAAGGATGTGGGTGAGAAGAGGGCCAATTGGGTTACTGCCTTACAAGAATATGGCATAGAAATTAAACCAGCAAATATTGTAAGAGGTCAAGGCTTTTGCAAAACGTTGGCTGGAGCGTCGCAAATTTCTGAAATTCCATCTGTAGAGGTACAAATGTACGAGGTAAGCCTAAACGATGTAGATTCATTATACGCTGATATCATTTATTATCTTAACGGGTATGCTCCTTCATACCTTGATCATACTAAGAAAAGAGCTCTAAGGTTGAAAGCCAAACAATATCAGCTCATAAATGATATTCTTTTTAGAATGAATTACGATTTTGTTCTCCTTAGATGTCTTGAGAAATCTAAAGCTGAAAAAGTTTTGCAGGAACTCCACGATGGGCCAGCAGGCGGACACTATGCTGGAGATGCTACTGCACATAAAATCTTGCGTACAGGGTATTACTGGCCCACAGTATTCAAAGACTCGCACAGTTACGTGAGGAAATTTCAAGTCTGCCAAACTACTGCTGAAGACAAAAGAAGCCATCCTTACCACTACAACCAGTTAACATCGAGAAACCTTTCAGTCAATGGGGATTGGACATAATAGGTGAGATCGTTCCTCACTCTTCTAAGCAGCATAGATATATCCTTACAGCAACAGATTATTTTACTAAGTGGGTAGAAGCAGTTCCACTCAAGACAGCTAATGCTGAAAATATCATTGAGTTCATAGATCAATTTATAATCACCAGGTTTGGATTACCTTCCGCTTTAATGTTCGATAATGCATCATACTTTTCTGGAAATGCAATGACTGAATTTGCACTTAAAAGAGGATTCATACTTAAATATTCGGCCAATTATTACCCACAGGGCAATGGGTTAGCCGAGTCTACAAATAAAAACCTAATCAAGATTATCAAAAGAACAGTAGACCAAAATCATAAAAATCGGCATAAATCTTTAATATATGCTTTGTGGGCAGACCGAATAACGAGAAAAGTTTCCATCAGCACTTTCCTTTTAATTTAGTTTATGGGAAAGAAGTGGTTCTTCTGACTCATTTAGCAATTCCCTCTTTGTCTCTAGTTCAATACATTGATGAAGTACCAACTTCCTCATTACACCTAAGACAAATGGAGATAATCAAATTAGAAGAACAACGAGAACAGGCTAAGAAAACGCATGCTCATCATCAAGCACTAGTAAAATCCTCTTTTGATTCAAACATAATAACCAGAAAAGATTTTCAGATCGGAGACTTAGTTTTAAAATGGGGCAAGGCACATGAAGAAAAGGAGAAGCATACAAAATTTCAAAGAATGTGGCTTGGTCCTTTTCAAATTGTAGAAGTCATAGGTCCATCAACGTTTGTGTTACAGGATTTAGCAGGTAAAAGAGACTCTTTGCCTGTCAACGGACAAATTCTAAAGAAATATTTTCCGTAGAAGATTATTCTTCTATTTTTGTAGAGTAATAGTTTTCTTTTCATAATAAAACCAGTTGTGAATGGTTACATTAGGCATTTACGAAAAAGACACCAACTCCCTTTCAGATTTTGACTTTTCACTTGTATAAATAGCAAGTCTTTTGGTAAATTGATCTTTATTATTGAAAGATACAGTTAAAGACTCTAACCTAGATATGACACTAGTTTCAATTTCATAAAGTTTGATGAAAACAACCTTTAGTGAAGAAATTGTTTTATGCCAATGCAATGAAAGGTATCAATAACAAAATAAAGATTCTTTGTAGAACAGCTACTTCCAAAAACTCTACCATTGTTGTCCAGAGCTATCTAAAGGAAACAATGACTTCCTCCCTGCTAAGGAAATCACAACTTTCATAGGAATAATCCAAAGATACACTTCATCTTGAAGAATGAGAGGTCTCACCACGAGCCGGCTTATCATAATCACAGATATTATAACTTGCTGACTTTGCCAAAAAATGCATACCACAATAGGGCAATGACTCAAGATTGTTACAATCAAGAGGCAAAGGGTCTCATCACGAGCCAGCTTGTTCAACAAAGTTATAAATCGAGTGAATGACTGTGTCATAAATTGGCTATCAAACCAAGACATTGTTCTTTAAGAATAAAAAGAAAATCAAAGCAATAAGTGTGGATGTGGATTCTTCTTTGAGAGTTGTAGGTTTTTTTAAGTAGTATAGGTCATTGCTGGGTAACAGTAACCTTCGAGGCTATAAACGGCTGCTTGGCATCAGAGGTCTACCTACGACAATAGCATATTTAAAAATAGTTTCCAGAAGACTTTTTTTTTATCTTATAGACCAGTTATGACTATGTAAATACAGACTAACTTGAGGGGTAAATAATCAAGTTGAAAATAGATGAACAAAATGTCTTGAAGGGTTAGAGCATAATTACTTTATCTTCAATAAAGTTTTATTCTGAAGAAAAAAAATCTGTTTTGGAAGTTGAAAAAAAATTCATAGAAACACAGAGATAACTGGTTCTTCCAAGTGAATCGCCAATTGTTGTGGCCCCAACAACCCCCCTCCTTATGAAGTGTTATTGCTAATACTAAATAAGTGGGGACCCTTAGTCAAAAAATTTAAAAAATCAATTAGTGTTTATATTTCCTTTTAGATGAAACTTACAACATCATGGACTTAGGAAAATACCTTTGAAGAATCTAAAAAGCTTAAGTTTTATGATGAAGAAAGTAAATTCACACCTTAAGAGATATTGCATCGCGCAAAGAATGATAAGGTACCTTCTAATGAGCCAAAATGATAAAAAAACACAAGATTGCGACGCGAAACTACATCGCATCGCATGCATTAAGAAACAATCACATTGAAAAACCTTAAAATCGCTGATATGCGATATCGCATATCGCACATCGCAAAAATCGCATAACTTACACATGATGACTATAACGACTAAGCGATCTGCGATCTTGTGATATTGCGATATTGCGACCAAGCGATATTGCGATACTGCGATCTTGCGATATTGCGATATTGCGACCAAGTAACCTTGCGATAGAACAACACGATGAAATTGCGATAATGCGATGCAGCGATCTGCGATATCGCAAAGCAAAATCGCAAGACCTCTCCATCGCAGTTGGTTCTGGCTCATTATTCGAGAAAACGTTTTTAGGCCAAGAACTGGTCATGCACTTTAATGCGAATTAATGAGTTGTTGCCAGTTTTTAATGAAGTATGGTGTTGTGTTTTTCGAAGAACTAGTTCACGTAAGGTGGCATGTTTTTGCATATCTTCGGCATTTCAAAGTTTTCTTGTCATTATTTTTATCATTACTTCCACCTCATTTGTAAACTGCAGGAACGAAGGACAAAGCATTATACGAGGCAGTATGCAGGAAACTATGAGGAGGAAAGGCAGTACTCCAATGTCCATTTGGGAAGGCACACCTAATCTACTTAAGGAAGAAAAAGAGTCGCAGAACTCTTCTGAGGCATCCATCACAGATTTCTCATATACAGCCATGATTGAATGGGTACAGAACGATGCTGATATCAAAAACAGACAGTTTAATGCTCAGGGTCAAGAGCTCATGGAATCACTATTTTTACAAATTTTGAGCTTTATACCCGATAAGAGAAAAAGGTGCGAAAGGCAAAAATCGCATCAGGGAAGCTCAGATCAAGAAATAGAGGCAGTTTCCGATGATCGCGCATCGCTAAGAAAACTTTCTCGAAAAGGAAGGCTTGTAATTACTCAGTCACCTGCAAGCCTCGAAAATTGAAAGAAAGCAACGATTGAAGAAAACTGGAAACAGAAAGATAAAGAAAAAACAGAAGCAGTCCAAGGGTTAACCAAGTTGAAATGGGATTATTACCAGGCATACATGGTAAAGCCACATAGTCATTGGATGACTCTCAGGTATATCATCGATTTTTCTAAGAAGATAGTGCCAGCTCTTGCCGATTCTGTTTGCTTAACTCAACCAAAGGCGGAAGAGAGTCAGTCGAATCTACTCAGGCAAATACTGAATGCTTGCGACGTTAAGGAGCAAATTTAGAAATAGTTAGATATTAGATTTAATTTTAGAAATAGTTTTGCTTAGAAAAAGGACGGTCATTTAAACAGAATCCTGAATTTTTGTAAATAAGTTATTTAGTTAGTAGTATTTAAACTCTTCTCATGCATTTAGAGAAGGGACCAAAAATTTATCAAAAACTTGTCCGCAGAACATGCACTTTTGCACCCTCCGAGGAGGTTTTGATGAATGAATGGAATAGGGTTTATTTGGTATTTTCATTTGATATCTGCTACTGATGTTGCACTTCTGTACTCTTAGTGGATGTTAAATCAAGGAGAGATAAATCAATTGTCGCTTGAAGCTCATGAGTAGGACTAGTTATAAATGGTACTTTTATCTCTTAACCATTTATGCTTATGCGTTAAGGTGATGTTCAGTTTTTAGTTGTTTATATATTACAGCATGGATGCCTGAGTTATCATTTGGCACTTTTGTACGGTGATAACTATTTATTTATGCTTAGTGTATGAATAACTCATTTATGTGATAGGTTTTCACAACTGTTTCGTCTAACTTCTTATACGAAGTAGTTCATATTTATTGAATTCTTTTCTTATAATAGCTTAATGATCTTTATTACCAGTTATTGTTTGAAATCTTTTTAGAGCACATAAAAGAAAGATCACACCCTGGGTTAGCATAAATTTTGATGTTTTTCTATTTATTAGAATACAATAGCATAGCATTAGATCAGATCTAGGATAGAAGTATTCCATTTTGAACAGAAATACCCATCTTTCTCACACACACACACCGAACTGGGAAACTGGTCCCATATCCCCAGTCGGACCCGCTATACCAAACGGATAAGGAGCTGCCAACCAAGGTCCGGACCGAGCGGGTATCCCCCTTGTTGTAGACCCGATTTTCAGGGCCTTCAACATGTGTGCAGACGAAAGAAATCTCTCTACGGTCTTAAGTAGGCCCCGAGAGCTTGGTATGCGAAGATGGATTCTTTTCTCTTATCACAAAACTTCAAAATATGTAAGTCTTATCTGAATGTTTACATGCTCAGGACACATGATTCTCTTCTTATCTTAGTTTTGTATGTGGATGATCTCCTGATCGCCGGCAGCTCGGTTTCAGCCATTGATGTAGTAAAGAGGGCCTTGCATGATAGGTTCTTGATGACATACATGGGTCCATTACACTTCTTTCTTGGGATTGAGATCAGCCAGGATGCCACAGGCATCAAACTCTCTCAGGCTAAGTATGTACGGGATCTCCTCGAGAGATTTCACATGACTGACTACAAGCCAGTACCGACTCCTTTTTTGTTTGGGGTTCATCTTAAGGATGGAGGTGACACTCCATTAGTTGGCAGCACTCTCTACCGACAGCTAGTGGGGAGCTTATTGTACCTCACCCACTCCAGACCAGATCTCTCATATGTAGTAGGGGCAGTTTCTAGATACATGCAGAAGCCGCATGAGCTACATTGGAATGCTGCCAAGCACATCTTCCGATATGTGCAGGGCACCATCACCTTCGGGATTCACTATGCAGTAGGCATTGCATTGAATCTCCTTGGCTTCATTGATTCTAATTGGGCGGGCGACAGTATTGATCGCAAGTCCACCTCCGGATATTCACTTAGTTTAGGGTCTGGCCCTATCTGTTGGTCGAGAAAGAAGCAGGCTGCTATTGCTCTCTCTTCAGCTGAGGCCGAGTACAGAGTATTCAACATCACCATTCAAGCTCTATGGCTACAACACTTCCTCACTGAGTTGGACATCTAGTTCCACCAGCCCATTGTCATCTGGTGTGACAACCAAAGCACTCTCAAATTTTGCAGGGATTCAGTACAGCGGCAGCGGACGAAGCACATAGAGATCCATATGCACTACATCAGAGACTTAATACATGATCGAGTCATTGATTTACAATTCTGTCCTTCAGCTGAACAGACTATAGACATCTTCACCAAGACATTCACTGAGCAGAAGTTTCGCTCTCTGCACGATCGTCTTGGAGTGATGGACACAGTTGCTTAGCAACTATCTTTTCTCCCTCTTTTCTTTTGATTACATTGTATTTTGAGGGGGGAGTTTTCCCACGAGGTTTTACCTTTTTCCTCAATTTTAGTACAAGTTGCATTGTATTTTGAGTGACCTTTGGCCTTAGTTGCTAGGGCCTATCTTCTATTTTTCCCATAGTGGTGTTCAGTGGGGGTGTTGGAAGTACTACACACCTACATGCGGACTCTTAGTTAGAACATGGGACTACATGCAAGATTCCTTCTGCATGATTTACTCCTTGATTTTCTCCTTCTTTAACTCCGCAACTGGTTAGTTCTTCTACATGATTTACTCTCTGATTTGCACCTTCTTTCACTCCGCAACTGGCTAGTTCTCTCCGGAACTTGTTGTAGGTGTTGAGTCTTCTCATTGATCACCACTATGGTGCATTACTTTGGGATCTTCACCCAGTAATGCTATATCATGAGCATTGTAACCTATTTTCTAACGAAACATACTTTTGTTCTTTCAATTTTCTTTTAGTGTTTTTCTCTGCAAAGCTGTGTGTTCAACCTTTACTAGCTAAATTCATCTGTGCAGGTTTTCTAACACATTTACAACTTCAGCGTTTAGATTGGTTCCTTACAATTCATAAGTTCTAAGTTAAATGAATGGTATGGTAGGGGTCAGCGCGACTCTTAGAAAATTCCATTATCTTGTAAGAAATTTTTTGTTTTTATGTGGGATTGTCTCAACGGATGGTTCGGCCACTGCTTAAGAAATGTGCCTCTGATGCGTAAATCAAACGCTGCAAGAGCAATTCTTTGTCTTCGCTCCTTCAGAAATTATAATTAATCTTGACCTGTACCACTGAGACAAAATTAAATTTCCACGAATTTGCACCAACAATGTGGCTCGGCTCCTTGCAAAAAATTGGCCCTTTAATTGAAGAGATATGATTTTGAGATTTAATAATAATTCACGACCTTCATTAAATTTTTAAATAAATTTGCTTGTTTTAATAATTCCACTAAGCGGAATATGCATATGGCTTTAAGAATATAATCCTCTGCATCTTTTCTTCTCAAACCTTAGCCTTTTTAAATATTTGGCCCCTTTAAGAAAATTAATGATTCAGCTCTGTGGTTTGCTTTCAGCCTAAAAATATTAATTGGGCCTTTGCAGCTGATTCCCAGCATGACGCATCAATCCGTGGTAAATACCATGGGCTTCATTTCAACTATATCAAGAAAAAATAATATTACATAGGTAAACATTGGAGACATTCACAAATCTATTGTCATAAAAAGAGAATGCATAAAGAGATTTAGGGAATGATTGAAAAACATGGCCTAAAGTCATGTGATTTTTCAAATCTTGAGTACCTGTAATGGATAACTAAGAAAGCATTTAAATTGCTTTTTTTTTTATTGTTGCTTCCCTAAAATCGATGGAGATTTTCACTATGGTAGAATACAATATTCACAAGTTTGATGTTTGTGGCAATGACATCCCAATTGATAGTCACTATAGGGGTATATAGGAGAATTTTTGCAATGGATAACTAAGAAAACATTTAAATTGCATTTTTTTTTATTTCATTGTTGCTTCCTTAAAATAGATGGAGATTTGCAGTATGGTAGAATACAATATTCACAAGTTTGATGTGTTTGGCAATGCCATCCCAATTGATAGCCAATATAGGAGTATATAGGAGAATTGGCAAAGATTGGCAAAGGATTGGTACATGGCCGAATTACGAAAATTACATATAAATTCAAAGAAGATGACAAGTTGGTGTATGGACATGTAGAGGGGATTAATGGAATACATTGGTGAACATTTAATAGAAAGTATCTCTGATACACAAGGAAGAAGGATAGAGATGAACCCCATTATTGTCCTTCTAAGACATGAACCTATTAAATACATCTTTGAGCTAAGAGGCTCATTACACAACCCAATATGAGATGATGTGTAAGTTTGTTTGTGCGTTTGTAGGTGCCCGTTTAAAATAAAATTAAAAATTAAAAATTATGTTCTAAATAGAAAAATAATGTTGCCTATAATTAAAAAAAATGTGTGAATTAGATGTTTAAATCTTATACTTTAAAATAAAAAATCAAGTTTTTATGGTTAAAATTTTTATTTGGTCCTATATATACTATATTTAGAATTCAAAAATAAAATTTAAATAATGACAAATAACACATTATATTTTTCTCTCTAAAAAAATTTGAATGTGAAGAAATTTGATCCTTCTTGACTCATGCTAGATTCCTACTTAAGATGGATCTATGCTTGTAAATAAACCTCTCATTCAAAACAATCATAACAGGTTTACATTTGAAATGTAACTTGTATTTTCCATGGAATTTTGAAACAAATCAATGACCTTGATTAATGATTGAGCAAAAGCTAAATTGTGTACAAAGTTATGCTCTTCATTCTTTCTATCAAAATATGCCCTCCATATATTGCAATTCACTATATGCAACATATATAACATAGCAACCTAAACATTAGACATTTTTACACTCTTCTGGATAATTATTCTTATTAATTTTGGCAAAAATTTGGTAGGGAAATTTTAGAATCTTAAGTTTTAGTGTTATAATATGTAGAAATAGAGTATTCCAAGAGCTTTTAGAATATTAAATCTATTTATACATTTAAAAATGTTTTTTAAACAATTTAAATTCAACATCTTATCAAAAAATTTATCACCAAATTCTAAAAAAATAGAATAAAAAACATCTAATAATTAAACTCTTCATTTATAATTAAATGTGAAAACATTTATAAACATAAAAATTATAATGAAAATAAATTTATTTTAAAAAATATATTCTTAAAAATAATATACAAATATAATTAAACAAGCATAAAACTTGTAATGAAAATAAATTTATTTAAAAATATATAGTCTTTTAAACAATATACCAATATAATTAAATAGAGGAAAAAAAATTAAACAAAAAGAAGAAGCTATAACATGGTTAACATATGACGGTGTCCAATCACTTGCAAACGACGTCCAAAAGGTAGGTTGCGAGAACCACAACCATCATTTTAAGAGACCACCTCCCTTTAAAAATATCGATATCATGTCCATAAAATCATGTGGAATCTTTGTAAAAGCAAAAATATGAATCCGATCTCTAACGATATTGGTCAAAAAACTAAAATAAGAAGAGAAACCAGCCAACTCTGTTATGCACATTGAGATCAGGCCGCAATCAAAAGAAACGAATGGTCGCAATCAAATGGACGGCTCCACTACCAAAATGCATAAAGAATTGGGCCCCAACTAAAGGAATCTTATCTGTGGTAAGGCAGATTTGCACAGGGAAATCAACTCAATTACGTAGTCTTTCAAACGCTTTTAGCAACTATTGCCCACACTCCAGAAACACCTGCGCAATTCTGATTACACTCAAACAACAACATCATATTAATTATTTTCCTCTGTCATGAATTAAATGTAAAATCGTATCCAAGTCCCCGAAATCCAGGTCGGTGAAGCTTCCGGGAAAGTAGCTTCGAGAAAATCATAACTCTCTGCCCCTCAGCGAAAATTAAATTTCCTAAAAAATTAAATTTCCTAAATATTTTTAACATGGTATCAGAGCGGGTTAAATATTGTTAATGTAAAAACAGGTGTTTTTACTAAAAGTAAGAATTGTTTTGAGGGAACATTGTTTTTAGCATATTTACCATCAGGTAGAAAGTTTTTTTTTTTTAGGCTCAGAAATGGAAACATCAAGCACAAGCTTGACTAATCCTCAAATACCTCAGTTTAATGGAAAAAACTATGATTATTGGGCTATTACAATGAAGACCATGTTTTCTTCTCAAGACATTTGGGATTTGGTGAAGAATGGTTTTCAAAAACTAACAGATGTAGCAACATACAATGCCTTATCTCAACAAGAAAAAGATTTGTTAAGGGACAACAGGAAGAAGGATTCAAAACCCTTATTTTATATTTTTCAAGCAGTTCATAAAAGTATTTTCCCAAGGGTTGCAACAGTAATGAAGTCCAAGCAAGCATGAGACACCCTCCAGACAACCTATCAAGGCATGGAAAAAGTCAAGATAGTGAAGCTACAAAAGTTGAGGAGAGATTTTGAAACACTTCGTATGAAAGAGTTTGAGAATATAGACTCATTTTTTACACATGTAAGTGGGCTGGTTACTCAAATCATGTCTCATGGTGAGACACTTGAGGAAAGAAGAATAGTTGAGAAAGTTTTGAGAAGTTTGCCAGCAAGGTTTTAGGCCATTATTGTGGTCATAGAAGAGACAAAGGATCTCTCGCAGTTCTCAGTGGATGAGCTTAATGCATCATTGATTTCCCATGAACATAAATTTAATAGAGCAGCAAGCTCCTCATTGGAGCATGCCTTCAAGACACAAGTATCATTTGGTCAAGGTCAAGGCAGAGGAAGATCATATGCTAGAGGAAGAGGAAGAAGCCCACACAGAGGTGGAAGAAGCAGCCCTTCAAGCTTAAATGGAAGAGGCAACAATCAAACTCCAAGTCAAGGCCCAAGCCAAAATTAAGCACAAGGTCAGAGGTATGATAAATCTCAAGTTCAATGTCATTACTGTAAGAAGTATGGTCATTATGCAAATGAATGTAGAAAGAAGCAATATGACATTAGTAACAAACCAAGTGTAAATTTCACAAGAGAAAATCATAGCCATGATAGCATGTTTTTAGCTTGTAATGTAGCACAAGAAAAACAGAGTGATATATGGTATCTAGATTCAGGGTGTAGCAACCACATGTTAAGAAACATAGAAATGTTTTATGATCTAGATGAAAGTGTGAAATCTGAAGTGACATTAGGGACTGATAACAAAGTCTCTTTCATGGGAAAAGGAAGAGTTAATATCCTAACAAAGAAAGGGGAGAAGAAATACATCTCAAATGCTTACTTTGTCCCCAGCCTGAAACATAATCTCATGAGTGTTGGACAACTCATGCAGAAAGGCTAAAATGTCTTCTTCAAAAATGATATGTGCACAATTTTGGATAGACTTCCAAGCAAACATCTGATTGCAAAGGTTCAGATGACAAACAATAGAATGTTTCCCCTAAAAATAATATCAGATTTGCAGACAGAAGGTGCACAAGCACAACTATCTATGAACTCACAAGAAGATGGAAGAAAAGAGGTAGTTGTCACACAAGTAAACTTTCAAGCAAAGGTAAAAGATGAAAACTAGATATGGCATTTGAGATTTGGGCATCTCAACTTTGGAGGTTTGAATTTGCTGCAGAGGAAAGGCATGGTGAAGGGTTTGCCACTCATAGAAAAACTAGACAGCATATTTGAAGGATGTATCTTGGGCAAGCAACATAGAGAGACATTTCGAGCAGGAAATTCAGTGAGGGAAAAGGCACCTTTGGATATTGTCCACTTAGATTTATGTAGACCAATGTAGACACCATCAATTGGTGGCAGCCACTATGTATTGACCTTGATAGATGACTACACAAAGAAGACATGGGTTTTTCTCCTTAAACAGAAAAGGGAAGTGTTTGTGATCTAAAAATGGGGCACTTAGGCTTCTTGTCTAACTTACAAGGACCTCTCCCACTTCCAAAACTTAAATATTCCCAAGTCTTATTGATTAACCAATGTGGAATTGATAATATGCTTGAAAATATAGGTGTATGCTTATGTCTGTTTTAGCACTGTTTATGTGCTTTTAAAATTATGTTATTTATGTTAATACAATGCAGCAATAAAACAACACATAAGACATCAATTTAATTATGAGTTCACCCAAAACTTTTGGGCTACATCTCCGTGAGCTCTAGTCAACTCAACTAGGCTCTCTGGGATTATGGCAAGATCCTTTTTATAATCTCTTGGCTAAACTCCACTGTTTTACACAGAAACAATGGGTTTAGACACCATTTTATCCCTGGCTCTTGAAGCTCTCGGCTTTCTGGTTCTCGGCTCTGGCTCTGGCTCTCGGCTCTGGCTTTGGCTCTTGGCTCTGGCTCTGGCTTTGGCTCTTGGCTCTGACTCTTAGCTCTGGCTCTGGCTCATCGGCTCTGGCTTCTTTGGCTCTCTTTAACTTACAACTCTCTAGCTTGTCACTTGACCTCCACGTGACTCCCTCGGCTTCTCTGTGAAGTAGCTTTTGCTCTCTGCTTCTACCTTCTAGATTAGCTTCTTCCTCCTCCTCTCACTTGTGCTCTCTAGCTCTTTTGAGGCATCTCCTCGACTTTTTGGCTTCCCTGGTCGTTTCTCTTGTGATTCATTGTCCCTCTGCGGCTATGTCACTTAAAAATGCATCATTGCCTATAAAAAATGCCTACTACAGCATGGCATGATGATCAGGAGCGGTTACCAAAGGAATTGGGGTCGTTTCATAGGCAAAAATCCAAAAAATGGAGAAAATTCCATTACATAGGGAAGGCCCACAAAATACGCTATTGGACGTGATTTCAAGATGTGAAATCCCATTCAATTTCCCCTAAATCCCTATCAAGTCTGCCATTAGGAATTATATCACATTGCATTAATGTGTTGGGCAAGATCCCTAATACACGAGAAAACCTCCAAAAACCTGAAAAAATCCTTTTTATTGGATTTGAAAATGTATCGCATCCACCCTATAATCATTTTGGGTCTGCCTTTTTCCGCTAGCACAATCCCCACCATCGATCTATGGGATCTCCGATCCAACAGTCATCATTCAATTTCGGGCGACTTAGGAGTAGGGAGGCTACCCGCCTGAAAAGGTGGTTTTCCTCTCTCCTCCACTAGTTATGTTTTGACCAGTCTATGGGATCGAGTGGAGCCAGCCCAAAAACACTTTCTGCCTAAGGCCAGCCCAAAATCCCACCTTATCGGAACTCAAATTTTATATATCGCGCCTTTAATTCCCCTTCGGGTCAGCGTTGTATCGCTTTGGGGGCTTTTTCCTTTGTATTCGATTTTTATGTCGAAACGCTCTTATACACGGGAAATTCCCTTTTTCCAGAACTCAAATATTATGATGTCGGCTTTATAAAACCCATCGAGTCCGGCGATCGCATGTCACCGATTTGATCTTGGTCATCCATTCCTTTCACGATCTGACAACTGAGATTGCCCATCGCGAATGCTATCTCATATCGTGTCGCATACGGCCCAAGGGTTCTGTACATAGCCAATGCCGATTCACCGATATGATCATCGGCGATCGACGTATCACATGATTGCAATCGCTAAGTCCAGGGTCCCGATATCGCATGCAGGCCTATCTCCGACCCGATTGATCAAATCAGCCAATCAGGGTTTCTTCGCCTCCACTTAAGTTCGACCTTTTTTTCCTTTTTCCGATGTGATTTCCCTTTATAAGGGTCTTTTGCCCATTTTAGGGGCTTTTCCCTCATTTTCTAGAGAACAAAGGGCAACTTCTTTTGGTGATAACTTCTGCATCCTAAGTCCATTTTTTCCCATTCAAGTTGTAGTGGATTCAAAATGAAAATATATCTGCAATGGGGCTATTTCTAGGAACTTCCTTGGACTTTCATTTTCCTCTGTGAGGAACACTCAGACTTGGGAATCTATCCAAAATCCATTTTGGATCACACCTTCCCACTAAAAGCACTTTTGGTCTCCAAAACACTGATATGCTGATCTGAACAGTAAATGAGAGTAACAACACCCTCTTCTTTCATCCTCCACACACTTGCGTTGCATAGTGTCTTATGAACCAAAGCCTTTGACCACTTTCTTTTTTAGATGTGTTGGTCCTCCTGGGAAGAACTGCCTTCCTCCTGGCCTTCCTAGGGAACTCCTACTTAGATGGTCACAGAAGGTAGTTTTAACTTCTTTGCTTTGATCATTGATCTAAGGTGGCTCAAACAAATGTGAACTGCACCTGCTCCACAAAAATTTCATTTATACCTGTTTGAAAAGCTGTCAACAACAACTGTTAACAACAACAAAAATACAGACAATAACTGGATGGCCTAACCTCTTGCTTCAACAAAAGAAACAAATTTTCACATCTTGTGAAAACCTCCATGTCTTACATCTGCATACAAATGATGGAATAGACAACAAGCCCACAAAACATGCCTTTAAAACAAATGACCCTCCGAGCCAAGCATGTAAAAAAATACCATTAGGACTCTTTTCAAAAGATGAAACATTTCATCACTATCTCCGTCTTGGAGACCAAATTAACTTCTCCCAAGTCAACATTGCATCACATGCCTATCGAGCAATCAACCCTACAAGTTAATTACACATACATGTTCAAAACAAGGAAAACATCAACATCCCTGTGTCCTTGCACATCATGCTCATGCATGCATTTCATCCTTCAACTTTCTCTTAAGTACACTGTACTTTCGAAGCTGAAATGAAATATAATGTTGCATCAATAAAGTGAGTCTCCTACTCAACTTTTCCATTCACCTTCTTGGTAAGAACCTGCGACTTGCATCTCATTAACAAAGAAATGAAAATATATGCATCAATAGACATGCAACCTTAATTGGATAGGAACTCTAGCCATTTCTCACCAATCCCTTTCAAAGGTACTACCTTTGTCTACACATTGGCATCAACATGTGAACCATGTTGAGATACATCATTCATGGAATTGTCCTTTCCATTTCTGCCATCTTCTCTTTCGACTTTCTTCAGCTTTTGTGGAAGCATTATTGGATTCAGAGTCCAACATCTTTCAGCAAGATGCCCTTGCTTATGACAGTAATTGCAACACATGTGCATCCTCTTAACAACATGATTTGTCTTATCCAATGGACCTTTGGCTTCTTGCTTCTTTTCCTTCAAAAGTTTCCTGTATGTGGCCATTCTCTTCCAACATCTTGAAACATGATGGTTATCCAAACCACAAAAGGAACATGCAATTCTTTTACCATTTCTATGTGGAAATTTATCATTCTTTGCAAAATCAAAAGGAAGATGATTAGAACCAGATTTATACCTGCCTCTTTCACCTTGATTGCCTTCATGAGGAGGTGAAGCAAATGAAGAAGTGACTCCCTTTGGAACACCATCAATCTCTTCAAGGTTGTTAGAGTTTCCAGAACTCTCTGGCTCAAGTGTGTACTTCTGAACACCTGCATCCTACAAGTGATGTTTCAAGCCATTGCATTCCTCCTAAATACAATCTTCACACTTCTGAGGTAGAGGACATGAAATGAAACTCCTTCTTGGGACTGTTTCAATGGCCTTCATGGCAGCTTCAGAACTCTCTCCATAAGACTGTCCATAGCCAAGACCCAAATACTTAGGCATTTCATCAACCATTATTGGTTCAACAATACCTTGTGCATGCTTGCCCAAGCCTTTTCCTTCATAGCCCATCTTGGACATTAGCTTGGAACCTATGCGTCTAGTATGTTTTTCAAGAACCAATATAAGCATTCTTAGAGGAATTTGAAGACAAACTGGAATGGTTTACTTCTTCTTCAATTTGATACTTGACCAAGGCTTCTTTGGAAACAAAGAGCTATGTGTTGTGCTCTTAACCTACAAGACGATACTAGAATACCAAATATGCCAAGAAATTTACCCAAAACATAGAACAATGAGAAATAACAACAAGTATTTTATTATTCAAAAAGCAATGTTCACTTGCCTCTTCGAGGGGGGAACCTCCAATAGAGGAGAGCTCAATTACAAAAATAAGACATGATGCTCCTCGAGGGGAGTCTCTATCCTTTATATAGGATTCATACATGCAATACCATGATTCTTATTAATACCATATATATAATACCATGGCCCATTTGCAACTAACTATGGTCCCTTCATTAAATGTGGGTTAACCAATTACAATTATTAATATGGGCTTTATTGACTCTTTACTTAACTATAACTATGACTCGATCCTATTACATAAATAAGGGGGTTAGGGTGGGACCCTAGCATGCCCTCCTCCATAAGAATAGCCTTGTCCTCAAGGCTGAAGCTATGGAAATTTCTGAAGAATAGTGGATGGTTCCCAGGTTGCATCTTCCGGAGAGGTGTATTTCCACTTGATGAGGACTTCATTGATCATGCAGCCACGTAGGTTCCTTTCTCGTGTATCAAGAACTTGTTCAGGTTGGAGCCAGATTAACCCTTCTTCATCCAGTTCAGGTAGATTGGTTTGAATTATACAATTGTTCCCAATCACTTTCTTGAGGCATGAGACGTGGAAAACTGGATGGATTTTTGTAGTGGGTGGCAAAGTTAGCTTGTAGGCAACTTTTCCAATGCGTTGAAGTACTTGATACAGTCCGTAGAATTTTGGAGATAGTTTCTGACAACCCTTGTCTTTGAGTGACGTTTTCTTATATGGTTGCAGCCTCAAAAATACCTGATCCCCTTCTTGAAATTAGTGTTCTGAGCGATGTTGATCTACCTGTTGCTTCATGCGGTTTTGAGCTTGATGAAGACTCTCTAGAAGGTGAGCCAGCATGGTGCTGCAGTTTTGTAGGAGTTGATCCACTGCTTGTACCTTCGAGCATCCATTGATATAAGATGTAGGGGAAGGAGGGAGTTGACCATAAACTGCTTCATATGGAGTCATTTTGGTGGTGGCATGATAGTTGGTGTTATACCACCATTCAGCTAGAGGTAACCACTGCACCCAAAGATGTTGCTTTTCTGAAGTGAAACACCTAAGGTATGTTTCCAGACATTTGTTGATTACTTCAGTTTGACCATCTGTTTGTGGATGATAGGAAGTATTGAGGTGTAGTTGGGTACCTTGTAGCCGGAAGAGTTCCTGCCAAAAGTTACTGGTGAAGACCGAGTCACGATCAGACACAATAGAAGTGGGCATGCCATGCAATTTGAAGATCCGATCCATGAAAGATTGAGCAACCAAAGTCGGTTTAAAAGGATGGGGTAGGGCGCAAAAATGAGCATACTTAGAAAGTCTACCCACAACCACCATGATGATTGACTTTGGAAGACCCGTAATGAAATCCACAAAAATCTCCGTCCAGATTGAGGTCGGGATGGCAAATGGCTGTAATGTGCCTGGGGATTTCACTGTTTCGCCTTTGTGGCGCTGACGGACATCGCATTCAACTACAAAAGTAAGAATGTCCTTTTTCATGCCTATCCAAAAAAAATATCTTCGAGTGCGAGCTACGTCTTCTGGAAGCCTGAATGTCCTGCAATAGGAGATGAGTGCAACTCCATCAAAATGCGGCTTTTGAGGGTGGATGTTGGTGATATTACGACTCAGTCCTTATAGTGAAGAATCTCATCCTGCCACAAGTAGCCCGCTGTGGAATTTGGATCCACCTGCAATTGATTAAAGAGTTGGGAGAGCTAGGGATGTGAAAACCATTCCTTGTGGGCCTCTTCAATCCATTCTATAATGGGAAGGGAAATTGCGAGCAGGGTACTTTCCTCCTCAAATTGGTGGGATAACGCATCTACTACAATATTTTTGCGCCCTTTCTTGTAAATTATCTCATAATCATATCCCATCATTTTGGCGAGCCATTTATTTTGTTGTGGTGAGGATAGGCGTTGCTCCAAAAAATATTTAAGGCTTTGATGGTCGGTGTGGATTTGAAAACGTCACCCCAATAAGTATGGTTGCCAGGTATCTACTGCATGTAAGATGGTCATCATCTCCTTCTCATAGGTATATTGTCCCAGATTCTTCCCACTTAGTTGTTGGCTCATGAAGGCCAAGGTTCAACCTTCCTGCATTAATACTACCCCAATACATGTACCTGAAGCATCACATTCAATCAAAAAAGATTTGGTGAAGTCGAGTAGTGCTAAGACTGAAGTGGAACACATGGCATGTTTGAGAGATGTAATAGCTTGTTGTGCTTCATCATTCTAGAGGAATGAATTTTTCTTGAGGAGTTGAGTAAGGGGCCTAGCAATGTGACCATAATTGCAGACAAATTTGCGATAGTAGCTGGTGAGACCCAAAAATCCTCTCAGGCTCTTCAATGTCTTAGGTTGAGGCCAATCCTACATTGCTTGGATCTTTTTGGGGTCCACCCTGACACCTTCACGCCCCACAATGTGGCCCAAATACTCAACTTCTGCCATGCCAAAAGAACACTTGGACATCTTGACAAATAATTTACGCTTGTAGAGTAGTTGCAAGAGCAGATCTACACACTGAAGATGTGTGGCCCAGGTGCGACTGTAGATGAGGATGTCATCAAAGAAAACAAGGACAAATTTTCTAAGATATGGTTTGAGCAAGTGATTCATAAGGCTCTGAAAAGTGGATGGGGAATTACAAAGACCAAATGGCATGACCAGGAACTCATAATGGCCTTCATGAGTTCGGAAAGCAGTCTTTGGGATGTCTACGTATTTCATGCAGATTTGGTGGTAGCCTAAGTGAAGGTCAAGCTTAGTAAATAATTGAGCCCCATTTAGTTCATCCAACAAATCATCAACAATCGGGATGGGAAATTTCTCTTTGACTGTCAACTTATTAAGGACCCTGAAGTCTGGACACATACACCATTCCCCATCTTTCTTGAGCACCATGACCACCGGCGATGAATAAGGACTAATGCTAGGACAAATGACGCTTGCTTCCAAGAGTTCCTTGATTATTTTTTCTATTTCATTCTTTTGGGCAAACGGATATCTATATGGGTGCACATTTGGTGGTTGGGCCCCTAAGACCAAAGTAATGCTATAATCATGTTCCCCTCTTGAGGGTGGAAGCTCATGAGGCTTGTCAAAGACTGGCAGATGGTTGTTTAAGATCTATTGTATCTCAGGATGAATATGCATAGGATTGGGTTCGCAGGCCTGGATGGCATTAAATTGAGCTATAACTCCATGGTGGCCCTTTTTTAACAATTTTTCCATCCGATGTGAGTTGATGATAGAGGAAGCTCCCGCTCAGAGTTCGCGGAGGGTAGTGTGTGGTTGTTCTACTTAAAGCTCATATATAACTCCTGGAAATCCATTGTGATTGGGCCAAGTGTGTGAAGCCATTTAGCACCAAGGACAATGTCACACCCTCCCATGTGTATGGAAAACATGTGTGTCTTTAATTGATAATCCCCCATTTGAAGTTTGACATTTTCCTAGTGGCCTTCACATTTCATTGTTCCCCCATCAGCAATTTGGACCTGGAAGTTAGAAACTGCTTGGACAAAAGAATGCACTACTTCCGCGACTCTTTGATGGATAAAATTATGTGTACTTCCACTATCAATCAAGACTACTACTTGTCGATGCTTAATAAAACCTCTAATTTTTAGAGTTTGAGGCGAAGAAATCCCTACCAAATGCATGCAACGAGATCACTGGTTCTTCAGGTACATTATCCTGCTGGTTGTCCTCTTCTTCCTCCTTTGGTTGCTCAAGTGGTGGGGCTTCCTCTAATGCACTGTGATCAATAGCATCAATTTGAAAAAATTTGGTCTCCTTGCATTTATTCCCGGGGGAGTATTTCTCATCATAGTAGTAACATAATCCTTGCTTTCTTCTTTTCGCCATTTTTGTTGGTGACACCTTTTGAACCTTGAGTGTCTGGGTAGTGCTTTGAGCCTGTGGGGGGTGACCCTTGGCTATGAAATTTGGGCGATTGGATTGGGCTGCCAACGCACGTTCAACTTCATGAGCTATCTTGCAAGCATGCAGCCATGAGCTAGGGTGGTGCAGTCGGACATGGGCTTGTATGTATTCTTTGATACCACTAACAAAACATTCCGTGTATTCATTTTGTAGACCTCCATTGCGGAAAGCTAAGGCTTCAAAGGTTGCAATATATTCATTCACTATTCCTGTCTATCTAAGCTTAGTGAGATGGCCCAAAAAGTCATATTCATGGTCAAAGCGATCCATAAGAGCTTTTTTGAATGTATTTCATGTCAAGGGCCTTCCATAGCAACGTTGATGCCATTGCCACCATTGCCATCTTTCATTTTCCAAGTACATGATACCCACACTAAGCTGAGTCACATTATCCAGGATGTAATTTAGTGTGAAATATTGCTCCATTTCTGCTATCCATGCGACTGGGTGAGGGCCATCAAATTTATACATGTCCAACTTGGGTGGTCGTGGATGGGATTGTTGGGGGGTGCTAAAGAGGTGAAGAGACTGGCTAGACTCACCCTCACTGTTTTCATTGCCAATATATGCCTCCTGACATGCCTCCACCTTGCCCTTAGAGAGTGCTACAGTTAATTCCTTCAGCTGCGTTTGGATGTCTTTCAAGGATGATTCAAGGTTGTCCATCCTCTCATTCACCATAGCTTGAGCTCTAGTTTGTACCATGCACCGAGCCGATTTACTTGAAATTTGGGACCGCCCGAATTTTTTAGCACTAACAATTGAATGGTACCACCTTGCTCAGCTCGTCATCCTGATTCTTATGGGCTAAGTCACCAATAAGTGACCTAGGGGGGTCTCAGACTGCAGTAGCCAAATCTCAGAAATGTCAATGCTGCCAAAAGTCCTGCGAAAATCATGCCCAAGTATAGGAACCCACACAACTACTCAGATTTGGATGGCGGATCTGATGGAACTGAGAGATCTGAATGGCTGATCTGATAGATCTGAACAACAGAACTAATTGTTGTTGTGGATCTGATGGATCTAATAGATCTGAATGGTTGTTTTGATAAATCTGAATGTCGGAACTGATTGTTGTTGCTGCTGCTACTGCAAAATCCCACTGTGAGATCTAATCTGGCAGAGATTATGCATGATCCATAGATAGAGAAGGGAACTATGGTCTCCAAGAGTGTCAGGTGTTATAGATCATAATATACATAAGGGTCTGACAGTAGTACTCGGCCAAATTTTTCAAGGCACTAACCAAGGAGGATCAACCGTACCCTTAGTCGTACAACCCGACTACCCTATCGTCTGAGCGAGTAATCTCTCTTAGTGTTGTTCTCGGTGTACTGTAGCAACAAGATGGCCGACGGTTTATCTATGGCGAGGTTTTAAGGGAGCTAGGGGGCTTCCGATATACCCAAAGGGTACTTGGAAGGCAGTCCATGCGCGGTTCTATCTAATGCGCTACTACTCAAAGGGGTACCCATAGAGGTTACTAGGGAGTCCAACAAGCATGACCACCTCTTGTATTTCTTGCGTGCATGCCTCCCCAAATTTGCAGGTTTATGCGCTCAACGACAAATCTCGTGGTTTAAAGACGTCAGAACATGTCTCTAGCCAAAAAAGAATTTGCTAAAAAATGGAGATCCCACCAGCCATGGAAAGCGCTCTAATACCACTTTTTATGCTCTTAACCTGCAAGACGATACCAGAATACCAAATATGTGAAGAAACTTACCCAGAACATAGAACAATGAGAAATAACAGCAAGTATTTTATTATTCAGAAAGCAATGTTCACTTGCCTCTTCAAGGGGGCAACCTCCAATAGAGCAAAGCTTGATTACAAAAATAAGACATGATGCTCCTCGAGTGGAGTCTCTATCCTTTATATAGGATTCATACATGCAATACCATGGGGCAATACCATGATTCCTATTAATACCATCTATCTAATACCATGGCCCATTTACAACTAACTGTGGTCCCTTCATTAAATGCGGGTTAACCACTTACAATTATTAATATGGTCTTTATTGACTCTTTACTTAACTATAACTATGACTCAATCCTATTACATAAATAAGGGGGTTACGGTGGGACCCTAACACTGTGACTCCAACTCATGCATCCTTTTCAGGTTCATATTTTCAATATGAAGTTGCCTCTCCATTTCATGTAGTTTGTCGGAAAGCAACTACTTCTCTTTCTTCATGGAATTCAACTGCTCTCTAAGTATGTTGCTCTTCCTTCCATCCTCATAAATTTTTCTCACCTTGTCCATCATGATGAACAAGTCTTGCTTCAAGTCTCCATCATAAAGTCTTGTGATGAAGGAGGAATTTGAGGATTCACTTGTAGAATCTATCATTATACCAATGAACAAAAGAAATTCAAACAAGATTAATAAAGGGTTTTATTAAGCAACCTTTTGCAACAAAGCTCTTGTGCTTCAAGGATTGCTTTGAGGTCCTTTGGAATAGAAGAATGCCTTTAGCCATTCTTCCTTCTTGCCCTTCCTGGACTGAGCTATCAACAGCTTTCCCTTCACCTCTACAAACTCAAACAATAGTCAGTCTGCAAACAAGCATACAATCAACCTCTAAATGTTTAAACACCTTTTAGACAAGCAATCTTTGCGCTATCAATCAATCATTTTGATATAACCTTCTTTGAAGGTGGGGTTAATCAATCTCAGGCTCCGATATCACCTGATCTGAAAATGGGGCACTTGGGTTTCTTGTCTGACTTACAAGGACCTCTCCCACTTCCAAAGCTTAAATATTTATGTCTTATTGATTAACCAATGCAGAATTGATAAAATGCTTGAAAATATAGGTGTATGCTTATGTCTATTTTAGAACTGTTTATGTGCTTTTAAAATTCTATTATTTATGTTGATACAACATCTATATATATATATATATATAGAGAGAGAGAGAGAGAGAGACAATGCAGCAATAGAACAACACATAAGACAACAATTTAATTAGGATTTCACCCAAAACTCTTGGGCTACATCTCCGTGAGCTCTAGTCAACTCAACTAGGCTCTCTGGGATTATGGCAAGGTCCTTTTTACAAGCTCTTGGCTCAACTCCACTGTTTTACACATAAACAATGGGTTTAGACACCATTTTATCCCTGGCTCTTGAAGCTCTTGGCTTTCTGGTTCTCGGCGCTGGCTCTGGCTCTCAGCTTTGGCTCTGGTTCTAGGCTCTGGCTCTTGGCTTTGGCCTTGGCTCTTGGCTCTGGCTCTTCGGCTCTGGCTTCTTTGGTTATCTTTAGCTTACAACTCTCTGGCTTTTCACTTGACCTCCAAGTGAATCCCTCGGTCACTCTGCATAGTAGCTTTTACTCTCTGGTTTTGACTTCTGCATTAGCTTCTTCCTCCTCCTCTCACTTGTGCTTTCTAGCTCTTTTGAGGCATCTCCCTATCTTTTTGGCTTCCCTAGATGTTTCTACTGTGATTCATTGTCCCTCTGCGGATCTCTCACTTCAAAATGCATCATTGCCTGTAAAAAAACTCCTGCTACAGTGTGGCATGATGATCAGGAGTGGTTACAGAAGGAATCAGGGCTGTTTCATAGGCGAAAATCTGAAAAATGGAGAAAATCCCATTACACGGGGAAGGCCCGCAAAATACACTATCGGGCAGGATTTCCAAACGTGAAATCCCATTCAATTGCCCCTAAATCCCTATCGGGTTCACCATTAGGCATTATATCACATTGCATTAATGTGTTGGGTGAGATCCCTAATACACGAGAAAACCTTCAAAAACTCAACAAAACCCTTTTTATCGGATTTGTAAATGTATCGCATCCACCCTATAATCATTTTGGGTCCACTTTTTGCCACTAGCGCAATACCCACCATCGATCTACGAGATCTCCAATCCAACGGTCATCATTCAATTTTGGGTGGCTTAGGAATAGGGAGGTTACCCACCCGAAAAGGTGGTTTTCCTCTCTCCTCTGCCAGCCACGTGTTGACCAGTCTGTGGGATCAGGCGGAGCTAGCCCAAAACTGCTTTCTGCCTAAGGCCCGCCCAAAATCCCGCCTTATCGGAACTCAAATTTTACATATCGCACCTTCGAGTCCAGTTGTATCGCTTTGGGGGCTTTTCCTTTGTATTTTGGTTTTTATGTCGAAACGCTCTTATACATGGGAAAGTCCCTTTTTTTGGAACTCAAATATTATGATGCCAAGTTTATAAAACCAATTAGGTCTGATGATCGCATGTCACCGATTTGATCCTAGTCATCCATTCCTTTCACAATCCGACGGCTGAGATTGCCCATCATGATCACTATCGCATATTGCATTGCATACGGATCAAGGGTTCTGTACATTGCCGATGCCGATTCACGATCTGATCATTGCCGATCGACATATCACATGATTGCAATTGCTAAGTCCAGGGTCCCGATATCGCCTGCAGGCCTGTCTCCGACCCGATTGATCGGATCAGTTAATCGAAGTTTCTTCCACCTCCACTTAAGTTTGGCCTTCTTTGCCTTTTTCTAATGTGATTTCCCTTTATAAGGGTTTTTTTTCCCATTTTAGAGGATTTTGAATCTTTTTCTAAAGAACAAAGGGCAACTTCTTTTGGTGATAACTTCTGCATCCTAAGTCCATTTTTTCCCATTCAAGTTGCAGTGAATTCAAAATGAAAAGATCTCTGCAATGGGGCTATTTCCAGGAACTTCCTTGGACTTTCATTTTCCTCTGTGAGGAACACTCATACTTGGGATTCTATCCAAAATCCATTTTGGATCAGTTTAAGCGCTTTCACCCATACAAGGCTCTTGATGAAAAGCAAAGTGGACACTACATCAAAGTCCTTAGGACTAACAGAGGTGGAGAATACATATAAAATGACTTCCTTCGATTTTGCAAGAAGCATGGAATTCACAAGAAATTTAAAACAAGATATACACTTGTTGGCTACGTGGGACCTGACCCAGGTTCAGCACTGAGTTTAGCCAAGCAATTCGTGGTACTAATGGCCCTTTACTACTGGCCCTTTCGGCAACAGTCCACCGAGCACGGACCACGGTCTCATCTGAAGTAGTATGGCAGGGTGCTGGAACCAGGTTTCCGCACCCTGGGGATGTCTGATATGGGCGATAGGCATGTGATTCAACCTTCGCGCTTACTAGATTACGCGCACCAGCGACCTCCTTGCGTCCTGTGGGACTGCCTTCACACAGATCCAGCCGCAGAGCAACCAGTATTAATTACCCAAGTCTTCCTTAGTTAGGTTTTGTTCGTTAATTACTAAATTTTTCATACATAAACATACATACAAGTGCACGCATATAGATAAACACATATCATTAATGCCGAACAACAAAATATAGATCTACGAAATAGATGCACAACATGCCGAATCAACTTAGCTTTATTAATGATCATTTTCAAGTTCAGTTCAAGACAGACCTAACTCCACCCTGTGCACTCAGCTGCAGGGGTCCGTGCACTCAGTTGCAGACTCTACTAGGCCTCTGCACACTTAGTTGCAGAGCCTTTAACTACTACTATGACCTAATACCTTCAGATCCACTTCTATCCTCTAACCATGCCTTCGCATCTATCTATTTCTTTTCAAAAACTCCCAACTGTCTTTACACTTAGAGCCTCACTCTATTTATACAATCCCATGGTCCACGTACCATGGGTAAGCCGACACAATTTACATTCAATTACATTATTTTAGGGTGGACAACCTTATGACTCATCCTAAACTTTCGTGCTCCACGCCCACATTTCACGGAGTCTTTACATTACGTTGACCAAAACTCGGGCTTTAAGCCCCAAAAACATGCTATGGGGGGATCCACTGCCCAACAAGCCCCCAACAAAATCATCGTGACTCGTCCCGCGTCACTGTGCGGTGGTCTTGGCACAAAGCCCTTCCAACTATTCCTGAGCTGTGCAAAGGTCCGCAACACACGTTTCTACCGTCTGCTGGATTTACTCTACCCACTTTGCTAAATACTTGTTGTCCTGGGAAAATCCCTGTCTAAGAGCATGCAATACTTTCATTTGTGCGAGCTTTGCCTCGATGGCGGCAGTGATGAGGAAGGCCTCATCAATCCAAGGCTAGACACGTGCTTTAAGTACTGCCTCTTTTTGGCGTGCTGCATCCACTTGCTCCTTCAATGCCTTCACATGTTGTAGCCCCATGAGCCACTAAGTTAGGACTACTATCTACATCGTCTCGCGCACACTATCATATTGCATTTGAAGCTCCTACGCCTCTATCTCCAACCGTTGTATGGTGGGGTCCTCTTGTAAGGCTGTGAGGACCCCGAAGGATTCTTCCAACAAAGTGGTACAGCTCTACACTTCCTGTTCAATTTCTTCCAACCCTTTTTGGACATCGCCAGTGTGTTGTTCTCGAACTTTCGGGGGCGTGGATGACTGCGCCTTTAATCATAGTTTAGAAATTTGCAGGTTGAGGTCCAACTAGATCCTTGTAGCTTCCTCTTTTGCCTTGTGGAATCCACTGACCAATTTGTGGATCCGCATTCCTATTGGTAGGTCTATCGTAATTTCCATCTCTAGGGTGCGGCGACATGCTTCCTCTACGATCTGCTCCAACTATTGGTTATGTGCCACCGCTTCATCACGTTGTAGGCTAAGCTACTCGATGTTGATTAGCTATTCACTTAGCATTTTCATTGCACATCCTTCCCTAGCACGGAGTTCTACTATTGCTCCGTCCTGCAGCTGGTATAAAATATCCTACCGTAACTCTATCCTCCATGTTGTCTGCTGTTAGTGCTCCTTTTAGCAGCGTGACGGTGTTGGCCATTTTGGCCCGCAAAAACTACTCTATTGCTGATGTTCCCGCAGCACCGTAGACGGCTACCGTTCCCTCTTGTGGGAGTCGCACCTGAAGTCCCTGCAGTTGTGCCTTGAGTGCACCCAACACATTCTGCTGCTCCGACATTGCCTCCTGCAACGCTTCCCTGGTGACCTCCGAATGATGTCGCCGATGTCGTATAGGTCACCCTCTGTCAGTTTAATAGGTTCCCCATCCAGCTTGGAAGTTTTCGTCTTCTTCCATGGCCCTGTTCGTTCCGTACTGCCTAGTCGTTTCAGTTGTGTAGATGTTGTGCTCGGGTTTGCGCCTTCTGCCGTGTCATCTATACCCTATCCTGTGGTCAGGTCTGGACCTCTTTCCTCCTCCATCATGGTGGCCCCAGCTACTACTGCTTTTTCGGCAGCCTTGGTCTGCTCTGCAGCGGCCTTCGTTGCCTCGCAGGAAGCCCTTACCTCCTCGGCGAACTGATCGTTCCACTTCTATTGTGCCAGCAGCTTGGCGACATCCTTGTGTCTTTGTATCACTGCCTCATTGTGTGCTACCAAATTTGGGGCACGCCATTCGGGTGGCTATGAGTCGAGCACCACGAAAACAACATCGTCAATTGCGATGAAAGGGATTTTGGTCCAGTTCTACTCCGGATCCTTCTACACCTTGATATACACATTGTGCATATCTGCCTTAAAGTCTGCAAGGCTCCGCAGACTGTCGTACACCATGGGGGATAGGCACAGCCTTTTGTTTATCCACATCCAGATGCTTGCCTCCATGAGTATCCAAAATATCTTGGTCTTGCGGATTCGCATGGCATCCTTTGTCGCCCAGAGTGATGCATATTTTGCTGCCTCTGGGAAGTCCTGGTCAAGGGAAGGAAAATGACTGTCCTTAGCCAATTCCCCTGTAACCAACAAGAAGGATAAGAGCAACCACGCATAGTGGAAGGCCTTACCCTACTCCTGGGCCTCCTTGCAGTTCGTCACAAACTCCTCACAGAGGAACTGCGCCCAATTGAACTGTACCCCCTCTGCATATTGTTCGGCCGATGCGATGACCATTGTTGGTACCTCGTTGCCACGACATTTTCTCATCACCTTCCCAGCCAACAACTGGGTTGCTACGTGCACCCCTTTGTCATGAATGTTATTGATTATGTAGCCTCTCTGCTACTTTTCCAACTTGTATTTCTTCTTCATGGCCTCTGCAAGCGCCAAATCTTCGCTTTTGCCAACTATTTTCGTGGGGTCCCTTCCCATATAGGGAAGCCAAGAAATCCTATGAATAAGCTCTGTCATGATAGGAATGGGCTCGTCCAGCGACAAGTACCCATCGCGCACCAAGAAAAGCAGTTGCCTGATGACAAAGATCGTGATTGCTGCTCGGTGAAAGTGTGGAATCCATAGTAGGTGGAGTAGCTCGGCCTCCTCCACACTGCGCAGCCATTTCTGTGGCTTTAGCATTGTTACTTACCCCTCCTTGCTCTGTTTCATGAGTTGGCTAGTCTCCAAATGTGCGAACGTTTTGCTGTCTGCGAGGTCCCAATCTTCAAAATTCATCGTGCGCATGTAGTCCAGAAACGATCCTTCAAACATAATTCCATTTTGGAGAAACGAGGTTTGGAGTGCGCTTTTAACAACATCCAAATATTTGGGTACTTTTACTCTCCCTTTCCACGGAGGAACATACTTGGGTAGTTTTTCTTTAGCACACACTGGCTGAATGTCTTCCTTCATTTCTTCATCTGCCTCGATTTCTTCTACGAACGCTTGGAGATCCTCCTCCTCCTCATCTATCTCAATATTAATAGTCTTGCCCTTGTCTTCCATAGACAGTTTACCGAACCACGGATTTCTCAGAGACATACGGACCGGTCCTGCTGCCTATGGATCCTTTCTGGGCCTCAGTGTCCGAGCTGATTTAGGAATTTCCGGTGCATCCCCCATTGGTAGTGTAGGGCTCTACATGGATCCCTTAGTTGTTGACATAATTCTGTTCAAGAAATCTTGTGTCTCCTTTGGAAATGTCTCAAACACTGAACTTGCTCTCAAAGCCTCCAAATTCGTTAGGTCCATACCCAATTGATAGCACAACAACTGAATTCTCAAAATGCCAAGGGTTGTTTGGTGGAGAGCCACCTGTGATTTATAGGCTGTTTTGAATTCAAATTTGACCATTCCCCTCTTATTCGGCTCATTAATGTGAGCTTGGTGGAAGATAGTCCCAAATCTAGTTCTAAATTCGTGTCTTAATTGCCTGCCGCCCACTCCTCGTTGCCTTAACTTAGACATCTTGCCATGAACAGTGACACCAACGGTCACTTCCCAGCCTACCCACGCAGTAGCATAGCCCCCTGTGTGCAGATGCAACCCATGTATCATATTGGTCCTGCATGCAACCTCCTTGTCGCGCAACTCCCATACAGACACTTTTATAGTCCTGCGCTCCCTTTCAACTGCTTGGTGTGCTAGGACTATGCTTCCTACAGATAATCAAGTGGTGACACCACTAGTGTGAGGCTTCATTTTACCTTCCATCCCGGTCCACGGGCACCCCTCAATTACCCTCACGTCCATCAGTGCGTCGCGTTCTTCCTTGTATGGTGCACTCCCCTGTTTACTTTGTCTAGTAAGGTGCGGTCGCAACCATGGTAGTAGGACTACAAATTCTTCTAATGCAATAGTATGGCTACCTATACCTTGTCCTATCGTGCTTAGTTTCTTGGAAAAGCATGATTGCACGATTTTGGTTTCCATTTTGGTGATTTCTTCATCCAATAACATGCTTTTATTTCCTAGTCTTACCCTATCTTCTTCGAGTTCACAAAGTTTCAAGTTCCCTCGCCAAATGGCTTACTGTAACTGCATAATTCCTTTACCCGGGTCCTCACGTACTGTCCCAACTATGGGAGTTGTTGTATGGGAATTCTTCTCTGCTCTTATGGTATCATCTCTTCTCTTCGGTGTTGGAGTCATTTCCGCGCTCAAGTTTTTGCTCATCGCCCTATAGGCCCATCGAATCACTAGTACGCGCAGGTCCCAATCAATTCATCTCGCCTGGTGAACTCAGTTCATGATTCCGCATAGATTTTTGAATGATTCGATGTGGAAATTTGTGGTGTACATCGCTTCTCCTATTACTGCGTCTGATTCCAATTTTCGATCCTTAGTACAGGAGCTATCGCGCTCCCACGAGATTCTCCCATTTGCAGTCAGGTTCACCTGATCCTGGTCCCACACTGTTATTTGGTAAATGAAATCCAGCTCATCATCGCACACTAGTTCAATGTAGAACTCTCCTTCGGTTGGGTCTAGCAGGACTACTATGCGTAGGGACTTTTTCTTGAATACCATCTTCCACTTCTTCAGGTTGACGACTCCATTCATATCAGTGGCCCAGTCTATTCCTAGCAAAGCGGGATAGGGATTGCTATCATCGACAATCTCTATTACTTCAAAGTATGTCTGTGTGCTTGCACCTTCGATATCAACTGTTACCCCTTGCAACCTCCCCATGGGAAAAATATTATGTTGGTTCACCATTCGTAATTGAATAGGGGACCACTGCAACATGGGCCTGTCCATCTATTCCCATGTTTTCTTTGGTAACACATTCGTGTTCGATCCCAGGTCTAGGATGACCTCATCCATTTCGTACTCACCAATCCGCACAGTCAACCTCATCTGCCTTCTAGTGCGCAATGTGTGCTTCCCTAATTTTCAGACTACGCATGGTTCTCCTGACCCCGCACACCTAGTGATCAGTTCTTGTATTCCCTTAACTGCCTTGTTGTCGCGCAACAGTTTCATGCATGTTTCCATTAAGGTAGTAAGCATAGAAGGATCCATCCCTGGCTCTGGTT
This sequence comes from Pinus taeda, assembly GCA_000404065.3. Taxonomy (NCBI): domain Eukaryota; kingdom Viridiplantae; phylum Streptophyta; class Pinopsida; order Pinales; family Pinaceae; genus Pinus; species Pinus taeda. Next base: position 72,406 of record APFE030758499.1, on the reverse strand, counting down.
GATCCGTACTACCTGAAGTAGAGGCTTCCATGAAGCTCTTCTTAGCTTCCATGAACGTCTCCTTTGCGTGTTCTAAGTCAAACTCAAGTTCCTTTGTAGGAGCCTTGAGAACCCATGTATCTTCCTCGCGCTGCACATGATTCAACCTTCACGCTTACTAGATTACGCGCACCAATGACCTCCTTGCGTCCTGTGGGACTGCCTTTGCGCAGATCCAGCCGCAGAGCAACCAGTATTAATTACTCAAGTCTTCCTTAGTTAGGTTTTGTTCGTTAATTACTAAATTTTTCATACATAAACATACATACAAGTGCACGCATATAGATAAACACATATCATTAATGCCAAACAACAAAATATAGATCTACGAAATAGATGCACAACATGCCGAATCAACTTAGCTTTATTAATGATCATTTTCAAGTTCAGTTCAATACAGACCTAACTCCGCCCTACACACTCAGCGGCAGGGGTCCGTGCACTCAGTTGCAGACTCTACTAGGCCTTTGCACACTTAGTTGCAGAGCCTTTAACTACTACTATGACCTAATACCTTAAAATCCACTTCTATCCTCTAACCATGCCTTCGCATCTATCTATTTCTTTTCAAAAACTCCCAACTGTCTTTACACTTAGAGCCTCACTCTATTTATACAATCCCATGGTCCACGTACCATGGGTAAGCCGACACAATTTACATTCAATTACATTATTTTAGGGCGGACAAACCTATGACTCATCCTAAACTTTCGTGCTCCACGCCCACATTTCGCGGAGTCTTTACATTACGTTGACCAAAACTCGGGCTTTAAGCCCAAAAAACATGATATGGGGGGATCCACTGCCCAACAAGCCCCCAACAAAATCATCGTGACTCATCCCGCGTCACTGTGCGGTGGTCTTGGCACAGAGCCCTTCCAATTGTTCCTGAGCTGCGCAAAGGTCCGCAACACACTTTTCTACCGTCTGCTGGATTTACTCTACCCACTTTGCTAAATACTCGTTGTCCTGGGAAAATCCCTGTCTAAGAGCATGCAATACTTTCATTTGTGCGAGCTTTCCTTCGATGGCGGCAGTGACGAGGAAAGCCTCATCAATCCAAGGCTGGACACGTGCTTTAAGTACTGCCTCTTTTTGGCGTGCTGCATCCACTTGCTCCTTCAATGCCTTCACCTGTTGCATCCTCATGAGCCACTAAGTTAGGACTACTATCTACATCGTCTCGCGCACACTATCATATTGCATTTGAAGCTCCTACACCTCTATCTCCAACCGCTGTATGGCGGGGTCCTCTTGTAAGGCTGTGAGGACCCCGAAGGATTCTTCCAACAAAGTGGTACATCTCTACACTTCCTGTTCAATTTCTTCCAGCCCTTTTTGGACATCGCCAGTGTGTTGTTCTCGAACTTTCGGGGGCGTGGATGACTGCGCCTTTAATCATAGTTTAGAAATTTGCAGGTTGAGGTCCAACTGGATCCTTGTAGCTTCCTCTTTTGCCTTGTGGAATCCACTGGCCAACTTGTGGATCTGCATTCCTATTGGTAGGTCTATCGTAATTTCCATCTCTAGGGTGCGGTGACATGCTTCCTCTACGATCTACTCCAACTATTGGTTATGTGCCACCGATTCATCACGTTGTAGGCTAAGCTACTCGATGTTGATTCGCTATTCACTTAGCATTTGCATTGCACATCCTTCCCTAGCACGGAGTTCTACTGTTGCTCCGTCCTGCAGCTGGTATAAAATATCCCGTGGAAGGGCAGCTAAGTTTAAGCTGATTCCCTTGATTCATCCTACCGCAACTCTATCCTCCATGTTGTCCGCTGTTAGTGCTCCTTTTAGCAGCGCCACGGTGTTGGCCATTTTGGCCCGCAACAACTACTCTATTGCTGATGTTCCTGCAGCACCGTAGACGGCTACCGTTCCCTCTTGTGGGAGTCGCACCTGAAGTCCCTGCAGTTGTGCCTTGAGTGCACCCAACACATTCTGCTGCTCCGACATTGCCTCCTGCAACGCTTCCCTGGTGACCTCGCGAATGATGTCGCCGATGTCGTATAGGTCACCCTCTGTCAGTGTAATAGGTTCCCCATCCAGCTTGGAAGTTTTCGTCTTCTTCCATGGCCCTGTTCGTTCTGTGCTGCCTAGTTGTTTTAGTTGTGTAGATGTTGTGCTCAGGTCTGCGCCTTCTGTCGTGTCATCTATACCCTATCCTGTGGTCAGGTCTCGGCCTATTTCCTCCTGCATCATGGTGGCCCCAGCTACTGCTGCTTTTTCGGTAGCCTTGGTCTACTCTGCAGCGGCCTTCATTGCCTCACGGGAAGCCCTTACCTCCTCGGCGAACTGATCGTTCCACTTCTATTGTGCCAGCAGCTTGGCGGCATCCTTGTGTCTTTGTATCACTGGGTCATTGTGTGCTACCAAATTTGCGGCATGCCATTCGGGTGGCCATGAGTCGAGCACCACGAAAACAGCATCATCAATTGCGATGAAAGGGATTTTGGTCTATTTCTACTCCGGATCCTTCTACACCTTGATATACACATTGTGCATATCCGCCTTAAAGTCTGCAAGGCTCCGCAGACTGTCGTACACCATGGGGGATAGGCATAGCATTTTGTTTATCCACATCCAGATGCTTGCCTCCATGAGTATTCAGAATATCTTGGTCTTGCGGATTCGCATGGCATCCTTTGTCACCCAGAGTGATGCATATTTTGCTGCCTCTGGCAAGTCCTGGTCAAGGGAAGGAAACTGACTGTCCTCAGCCAATTCCCCTGTACCCAACAAGAAGGATAAGAGCAACCACGCATAGTGGAAGGCCTTACCCTACTCCAGGGCCTCCTTGCAGTTCATCAGAAACTCCTCGCAGAGGAACTGCGCCCAATTGAACTGTACCCCCTCTGCATATTGTTCGGCTGATGCGATGACCATTGTTGGTACCTCGTTGCCACGACATTTTCTCATCACCTTCCCAGCCAACAACTGGGTTGCTACGTGCACCCCTTTGTCATAAATGTTATTGATTATGTAGCCTCTCTGCTACTTTTCCAACTTGTATTTCTTCTTCATTGCCTCTGCAAGCGCCAAATCTTCGCTTTAGCCAGCTATTTTCGTGGGGTCCCTTCCCATATAGGGAAGCCAAGAAATCCTATGAATAAGCTCTGTCGTGATAGGAATGGGCTCCTCCAGCGACAAGTACCCATCGCACACCAAGAAAAGCAATTGCCTGATGACAAAGATCGTGATTGCTGCTCGGTGAAAGTGTGGAATCCATAGTAGGTGGAGTAGCTCGGCCTCCTCCACACTGTGCAGCCATTTCTGTGGCTTTAGCATTGTTACTGACCCCTCCTTGCTCTGTTTCATGAGTTGGCTAGTCTCCAAATGTGGGAACTTTTTGCTGTCTGTGAGGTCCCAATCTTCAAATTTCATCGTGGGCATGTAGCCCAGAACCGATCCTTCAAACATAATTCATTTTGGAGAAACGAGGTTTGGAGTGCGCTTTTAACAACATCCAAATATTTGGGTACTTTTACTCTCCCTTTCCACGGAGGAACATACTTGGGTAGTTTTTCTTTAGCACACACTAGCTGAATGTCTTCCTTCATTTCTTCATCTGCCTCGATTTATTCTACGAATTCTTGGAGATCCTCCTCCTCGTCATCTATCTCAAGATTAATAGTCTTGCCCTTGTCTTCCATAGACAGTTTACGGAACCATGGATTTCTCAGAGACATACGGACCGGTCCTGCTGCCTATGGATCCTTTCTGGGCCTCAGTGTCCGAGGTGATTTAGGAATTTTCGGTGCATCACCCATTGGTAGTGTAGGGCTCTACATGGATCCCTTAGTTGTTGACATCATTCTGTTCAAGAAATTGTGTGTCTCCTTTGGAAATGTCTCAAACACTGAACTTGCTCTCAAAGCCTCCAAATTTGTTAGGTCCATACCCAATTGATAGCACAACAACTGAATTCTCAAAACGCCAAGGGTTGTTTGGTGGAGAGCCACCTGTTATTTATAGGCTATTTTGAATTCAAATTCGACCATTCCCCTCTTATTCGGCTCATTAATGTGAGCTTGGTGGAAGATAGTCCCAAATCTAGTTCTAACTTCGTGTCTTAATTGCCTGCCCCCCACTCCTCGTTGCCTTAACTTAGACATCTTGTCATGAAAAGTGACACCAACGGTCACTTCCCAGCCTACCCACGCAGTAGCACAGCCCCTTGTGTGCAGATGCGACCCATGTATCATATTGGTCCTGCATGCAACCTCCTTGTCGCGTAACTCCCATACAGACACTTTTATAGTCCTGCGCTCCCTTTCAACTGCTTGGTGTGCTAGGACTATGCTTCCTACAGATAATCAAGTGGTCGCACCACTAGTGTGAGGCTTCATTTTACCTTCCAGCCCGGTCCACGAGCACCCCTCAATTACCCTCACGTCCATCAGTGCGTCGCGTTCTTCCTTGTATGGTGCACTCCCCTGTTTACTTTGTCTAGTAAGGTGCGGTCGCAACCATGGTAGTAGGACCACAAATTCTTCTAATGCAATAGTATGGCTACCTATACCTTGTCCTATCGTGCTTAGTTTCTTGGCACAACATGATTGCACGATTTTGGTTTCCATTTTGGTGATTTCTTCATCCAATAACATGCTTTTATTTCCTAGTCGTACCCAATCTTCTTCGAGTTCACAAAGTTTCAAGTTCCCTCGCCAAATGGCTTACTGTAACTGCATAATTCCTTTACCCAGGTCCTCGCGTACTGTCCCAACTATGGGAGTTGTTGTATGGGAATTCTTCTCTGCTCTTATGGTATCATCTCTTCTCTTCGGTGTTGGAGTCATTTCCGCGCTCAAGTTTTTGCTCATGGCCCTATAGGCCCATCGAATCGCTAGTACACGCAGGTCCCAATCAATTCATCTCGCCTCGTGAACTCAGTTCATGATTCCGCATAGATTTTTGAATGATTCGATGTGGAAATTTGTGGTGTACATCGCTTCTCCTATTACTGCGTCCGATTCCAATTTTCGATCCTTAGTCTGGGGTGTGCTTGCACAACACATGTCTGCACCCATCGACATAGGTGGGCGTGCAAGCTGCTTTATCCTTGCTACCTGGCTCTCGTTTGCCGCTAGGGGCTTCCAAACCGTAAGTGCATCCGCCTTCTACATTTTCACCAGTTTATAATGGTCTCTTGATGTGTACTCCACCATCGTGCAGGTGTTGCACGCAGCGCCCATTCTAGTGCACCGTACCACTGTTGTTCCAGTACTGCACTTTCAATTTTGTCCAGAAATTCATCTACCGATGTCACTCCATCATATGTTGGCAGTTCCCTTGCCTCTGTCATCATGCAACGCAGTGATCACAATGTTGTCACTTCGTGCAACCGGTTCTACCAGTTCTCTACTTCTTTGTCTGAATCCGAAGTACAGGAGCTATCGCGCTCCCACGAGATTCTCCCATTTGCAATCAGGTTCACCTGATCCTGGTCCCATGCTGTTATTTGGTAAATGCAATCCAGCTCATCATCGCACACTAGTTCAATGTAGCACTCTCCTTCGGTTGGGTCTAGCAGGACTACTATGCGTAGGGACTTTTTCTCAAATACCATCTTCCACTTCTTCAGGTTGACGACTCCATTCATATCAGTGGCCCAGTCTATTCCTAGCAAAGTGGGATAGGGATTGCTGTCATCGACAATCTCTATTACTTCAAAGTATGTCTGTGTGTTTGCGCCTTCAATATCAACTGTTATCCCTTGCAACCTCCCCATGGGAAAAATCTTATGTTGGTTCACCATTTGTAATTGAATAGGGGACCATTGCAACATGGGCCTGTCCATATGTTCCCATGTTTTCTTTTGTAACACATTCGTGTTCGATCCCAGGTCTAGGATGACCTCATCCATTTCGTACTCACCAATCCGCATAGTCAACCTCATCTCCCTTCTACTGCGCAATGTGTGCTTCCCTAATTTTCAGACTACGCGTGGTTCTCCTGACCCCGCACACCTAGTGATCAGTTCTTGTATTCCCTTAACTACCTTGTTGTCGCGCAACAGTTTCATGCATGTTTCCATAAAGGTAGTAAGCATAGAAGGATCCATCCCTGGCTCTGGTTGATCCTTACTACCTGAAGTAGAGGCTTCCATGAAGCTCTTCTTAGCTTCCATGAACGTCTCCTTTGCGCGTTCTAAGTCAAACTGAGGTTCCTTTGTAGGAGCCTTGAGAACCCATGTATCTTCCTCGCGCTGCTTCCCCTTATCCTCCCATGTGGTCACACCGCTTCTAAGCACCATGTTCACAATTGGGTCTTCTTCGCACGGTTCAAACGTCATCATTTGGATATTTTGAGTCAGAGGAGGCTGGAGTACCCCTTTTTTGCGCATCTGTGTGATCAACATAGGACAATCTATCATTTCATGATCAAACTAAGCACAATACGAATAGGAAATCCTCGCCAGGTTGGTACAATCATGGGCATAGTGCCCTGGACCTCCACAATTGTAGCAAATCAACTGTCTTCGGCCCCTTCCTAGTCCCATTCCTCCTCATCCTCAACCTCACCCCTGAAATCCAGTGCGCACCATCCTCGCAGCTGGGTCATGGACTCGCCTTTTTGTCTGCATCCTATAGGCTGGGGTCTGATCCATCATTACCTCGTAACTATGACAAGTGTGCTTTTCATGGCCTACCGACATGTAGAAATTACAAAACAATTGTTGAAGAGTTGGTGTATACTTCTGCAACAAATGACAATTATCCATCATGTGTTTTCCTCTTATCTGACAGATTGCGCACCATAATGCGGGTGTCGCACTCAACCCTGCTTGTGCTTCTGGTCTCAGTGGCATTGGTCCCCCTCCTACCAAGTAGTTCATGAATACTAGACAGTGATCCTTGTCATGGCCCTGGCCTTTTCATTTTATGCACCATACTTCCTCACGCACCTCTGGCCGCGGTGCCCTATGCTACTTCAAGCTCTGCATTTCCAGGCAGAGATTCTATAGTTGTGCGTGGATTTGTTGAACTCCCAACCCAGGATCTTGTATCGAGGTCTCATGCAACCTCATCGCCATTTCCAATGCTTCGGCCTGGGTTGAAAGCTTCTATTGTGACAACGCAATCCTCAGGTGCAGTGTCAGAGATGCCACAAACCATGTGCGGTGCTACACATCCGTTAGCGTCATATTAGTCTCGTGGATCTACTCTTTAGTCGTTGATCCAGATCCCAGGAGGTCTCGCTTAGAAGCATCGCGATCTATTTAAACCCAAATGATTGATTGTGTCTCTGATTTCGGCCAACTAAATTCTCTATTCAACACATTCTGGATCTCTGTTATCCCTGTGTTTGGGTGGTCATTAGAGTGCTTGATATACCATGTCAACGTGCGATCCTGCAGCGTGCTCCCCAATGTAGCCTTTCCATGACCCCTTGCACTTCCCACACTGCTCTTACCACAAACCAGAACTGTTCCAGATCCTCTTTCCCTACTCCTTGGAATACGGGTAGCTTGATCGCACTCACCATGCTAAACTATGAGGGTGGTAGAGGTGGAGTGGGTGGATATGGAGGCGAGGGATGTGAAGCGGGCGGTGGATGGCTGGAGGTGGTAGCTGCGGAATGCATCGCCTTATCAAACTGACTGCACTTCTCAGAGAGACCTGAGCGAGCTCTTCCTCGCTCTCTCGCAAAGGTGAAATTAAGGGACTACTTCCTAATTCCCCGCTACCTTTGTAGATCTTTCCGCTTCGCATCATTCCAAACATCAATGTATTCACATAACTCGCTTTTCACATAACAACATCTTAATCTAGGTATTCAAAGATTTAATGCACTTACCTCGCTGTCCCTTGAGAAACCGTCGTTCTGCTTCATTGTATCTCATGGTCATGTCTACCACAAACTTAGTCATAAATCCCCCTATTATCTAGTCGAGCCAATGGTCCATAGCTCGCACGATCTTATCTTCTGATGCCTTTAGTCTGTGCACTAATTCTAGAGTCCACACTATCGGTTGGTTGAGCTTACACCTTCCCTTCTTGTCAGCTAACCTCGTGATCCACTCATACAGTTCAAAAGGAAAGGATGCGAAGAAAATCTCGTGAATTTCCGTATACACGTAGCGATCCAACCACCTTTTCTTGGATACTTGCAGAGTTATGTTTTCCTGTGTTGCGAACTCGTGAATCTTCTTGTCCAACCACTCTTCAATTTCCTTATTTGTTGGGTTCCAATGGCACGACATAAGACATCCCTTAGGCAGATCCTAGTCCCAGCAACAGAACCATTTGTTGGCTACGTGGGGCCTGACCCAGGTTTATCAGTGAGTTTAGCCAAGAAAATCCCGGTACTACTAGCCATTTCGGCAATAGTCCGAAGTAGTATGGAAGGGTGCTGGAACAAGGTTTCCACACCTTGGGGATGTCTAATATGGGCAATAGGTACACAATTCAACCTTCACACTTACTAGATTACGTGCACTAGCGGGCTCCTTGCGTCCTGTGGGACTGCCTTCATACAGATCCGGTTGCAGTGCGACTAGTATTAATTACCCAAGTCTTTCTTAGTTAGGTTTTGTTCATTAATTACTTAGAAATTTTTTGTACATAAACATACATACAAGTGCATGCATATAAATAAACAGATACCATTAACGCTGAACAACAAAATATAGATCTACGAAAAAGATGCATAATATGTCGAATCAACTTAGCTTTATTAATGATCCTTTTCAAGTTCAGTTCAATACATACTCGACTCCGCCCTACGCACTAAGCTGCAGGGGTCCGCGCACTCATCTGCGGACTCTACTAGGCCTCTGCACACTCAGTTGTAGAGCCTGTACCTACTGCTATGACCCAATACCTTCAGATCTACTTCTATCCTTTAACCATGCCTTCGCATATATCTATTTCTTTTCAAAAACTCCCAATTGTCTTTGCACTTAGAGCCTCGCTCTATTTATACAATCCCATGGTCCGCGAACCATGGGTAGGCCGACACAATTTACATTCAATTACATTATTTTAGGGAGGAAAACCCTATGACTCATCCTAAACTTTCACGCTCCGAGCCCGCATTTCGTGGAGTCTTTACATTACGTTGACCAAAACTCGGGCTCTAAGACCCAAAAACATGCTATGGGGGGATCCGCTGCCCAACAACACCACAGCAAAATGGTGTGGCAGAAAGGAAGAATAGGACTATTATGGAGATGGCAAGGAGTATGTTGAAGGCAAAGCATTTGCCAAATGACTATTGGGCTGAAGTTGTCGCTCGTGCAGTATATATCTTGAATAGATGTCCAACCAAAACTATCCAAAACATTGTTCCTGAAGAGGCATGAAGTGGAAGAAAAAAAAATGTCACTCACATGAGATTTTTTTGGATGTGTGGCATATGCACATGTCCCAGATGAGTTAAGGAAGAAGTTGGACAACAAGGGGGTGTTACACTAAAATTTGTCACCATGACTATCTGCAGTTAGTATGGCTCCATCAACATTCATACTATCCTCCTTGGCAAGCCTTATACCTCTGCTCTCCATGTCAAACTTCAAGAAAGAGAGAAAGTCATTAAAAAACATGTTTATCTCTGGGTACGCAGGTTCTCTCTACCTTACCTGCGTGTACGCACTCCAAGTTCATTATACGTGCGTAATTGTACGCTCTGTATGTCAAGGGATGGGTGCGTACTCCTGTAAAGGTTAAAAGGCGCGAGTTTCATCTTAAAAAAGTTACTTGTGGTCATTTCTAGAGCATTCTAGAAGATTGTTTGACGTGTATTGAGCGCTTCTAGATGGTTCATGTATCCCTATGAAAGAGGAACTTATCCCATTAAGAGAGGAGCTACCCCATCCAAAAGAGGGCTTATCCCATTGATGTTGGACCTGATTAACTTCCTCTAGAGCATTATAAATACAGGCATTGGGCCAGAGGAGGGGAGGTTGAAAGCTGAACATTCCAAAGGGTAGATGCTGCTGGAATTAGGACTTCCTTGCAGAAGCTTGTGAGGAGAGATTCCCATCCTTTCTTGTTTCATTTGGAAGTGGGTGAGCTTATCAAAGTAAAGGAAACTCTTGCTGGACCCTAGAAGGAACTTGCACAACACCAAGGCTCAGGTTGTAATGGTTTCTTTTGTTTCCTATTAATACAAATAAGTCCATTCTTCTCAACAATTTGTTATTAATGAGTTGTTTCATATACTCATTGGTCTGTATGTTGAATATGTTTTATTTTATGAGATATTTAGGTGCTATTTAATTGTTTGATTGTTAGTGAATGCAGGTTTCGAAGTGAAGGAGGAGCTCATTCGGATCGACGAGGCTGGACTACTACAACAGCGTTGGACTACAGGTAGGATCTAAAACACTTGATTTCTTGTATGGTAAATGCATGCTTAGAGAAGGATTGCTCTTAATTGTCTTGTTTGTCACTAGAAAGTCTTAGGCTTCTAGGGAGGTTGGTTTTGTCCGCAAGAATAACTCTTTCCGCATGACAAATTGGCGACTCCGCCGGGGACTCCATTAATGTGATTGATTTTTCCTTTGTGTGATACTTTGATCTGAAAAGAGTCATTTCTTTTTTGGTTTTTGGCTGTTTGACTGTGTATTTGGGTGGGCTAGCTTAGAGTTAAGTTAGATTTTAGTTTTTCTTGATTTTTCAGTAGTATGCACCATCTGAGTTGAGCACAGTGCGTACCTGTACGCACTGCAGCGTTGGACACAGAGCGTGCACGCACCTGTGCAAATAGGCTGCCTGCGTACCCTGTCAAAAATTGAGAAAATTTCCATTTTTTCCATTTTTTCCCTTAGATTTTGTCTTTCATTAGTCTTTACTACCCAGATCCATTGGTTATCTGTCAGAGATCTTCACCTGAACTTGTTTCATTAGCGTCAAGAGTTTTAGTGAAATTCATAGAAGTTCTAGCCTTAAGGTTTGATTTTTGCATTGGTCATGTAGTGACTTTGACTTTAGAAGTTGTGAAACCTTGGATCTCTTTGGTTTTGTCATTCTTCTTAGGAGTCGGACCTGTCGTAAAGTGTACCTGTGTGAGCAACCTACCTTTGTGTTCTCTCTTTGCAGAATTTCGAAGTAGCTTGTTGATTGAAGTTGTGAATTTCATTCTTAAGAAAAGAACAAAAGAGTTTGATTTTTGTTTTTGACTAGTTTATGATTCTGCATGAACTGGTCCTTGGTTTGATTGTTACCGAGTAAAACAACCTGGAATCATCTTAGTAGGCTTTTGCCTCTTTAGATTTCCTTTTAGGTAAATTTCCTTTTGATTTGCTTTTGAGTGAGTTTTTTATAGATTTTTATAAATTTTGAAATTGCTTTTGTTAAAATAGTTTAATATGCTTTGTTAAATAGGAAAAATACAAAAACATCTCCTTTGCAAAGTTTGTTTTAAGTAGCATTTGAAGTTTTTGAAAGAAAAAGGAATTTTCGTGCAAGTAATGAGTGGTCATGTGTTCTTGGAAAAGATAAAGAGATTGTTTCTTTGATTGTCTGTTAAGAAAGTTGCTTTTCTCAAGAGTTTGCATTCTCCAACTCTCTTAGCTAGGGGATTCATTGAAAAGGAAAGGTAGTGTAAATCATCCTAGGTGCATCTTTTTAGTGGATTTGAGTCGAGTCTACACACCATCAGTTTCATCTCCACTACCTTTTGTCTTAAAGAAAAGCCATAAAATTAATGCTTAAAGTAAAATCAACTTAGCAATTTTTCTTT
>APFE030758499.1:35045-51978 GCA_000404065.3 Pinus taeda | reverse complement strand
AATTGTCTTGTTTGTCACTAGAAAGTCTTAGGCTTCTAGGGAGGTTGGTTTTGTCCACAAGATTAACTCTTTCCGCATGACAGGGGGAGAAGTGTATATTTGTTGGTGATGAATCCAAGGCATACAAGCTCTACAATCCATCAACCAAGAAGGTCATAATCAATAGAGATGTGCAGTTCATAGAAGAGGAAGCATGGGATGGAATTTTAGAGAAGACAATCAATGTCAAAGCATGTATACCATGTGAGGACAGAGAAGAATTAATAGTAGCAAGTAATTCCTCAACACCGACTCCTTTTGCTTCTATTCAAGTGCAGCAAAGCAGGCAACAAGCAACACCATCAACAAATAATAGGACAGTTTCGTGCAGCCAAGCAAGTGCTTCTCCAAGCACACTACGAAGTGCGACACCAAGTGACATGTCAAGCCCATCTTCAACAAGCACAAGAAGACCGAAATTTAGAAATTTAAATGAAAAAGAAACATTGAGGGAAATATTGAAAGGCACAAATCAAGACTAATTGTCAAAGGATACAAGCAGTAGCATGGAAGAGATTACGCGGAGACGTTCACACCAATTCCGTGGATGGAGACAGTACGTGTAGTTGTGGCGAATGTCACGTAGCACAAATGGAGAGTGTATCAAATGGACATAAAATCAACGTTCTTGAATGGAGTGCTGACAGAGGAAGTGTATGTCGTGCAACCGCTTGGTTACGAGATTGAAGGCCAAGAAGACAAAGTAGATCTGTTGAGGAAAGCTCTTTATGGGTTGAAATAATCACCACACACATGGTACAGTAGGATAGATGCTTACTTGTTGGACAATGGTTTCAACAAATGTGACCGTGAACGTACTCTCTACATCAAAAAGAGCGTAGGTAAGATTCTCTTTGTCGTCTTATATGTAGATGATTTGATCTTTATAGGTAGTGATGATTTCCTTATTGTTGATTTCAAACAAGTCATGAAGAGTGAATTTGAAATGACTGACTTGGGGTTGTTAAGATACTTTTTCGGCATAGAAGTGAAGCAAATAGAAAATGGAATTTTTATCTCTCAAGCAAAGTATGTGGCAGACATTTTGGAGAGGTTTAAAATGTAAAATAGCAAGTCTGAACCAACTCCAATTGTCATAGGGTTGAAGTTGAGCAAAGAAGATTGTGGCAGCAATGTCAATCTGACATTATACAAAAGCATGATAGGAAGCTTGATGTATTTGACTGCCACTAGGCCGGATATAATGTATGCAATAAATTTGGTATCAAGATTCATGGAGACACCCAAGGAGACACGCTGGCAAGCAGTGAAAAGGATTCTGAGGTATGTCAATGGGACAAAATAGTATGGCATTTTACACAGCAACATGTGATTTCAAGCTAGTTGGTTACACTACCAATGATTGGGCAGGCAGTGTTAATGACAGAAAGAGCACATCAGGATGTGTTTTTCATTTGGGTTCCAAAGCCATTTCATGGGCCTCCAAGAAGCAACTAATAGTTTCACTGCCAACAGCAGAAGCTGAATATATCGCAGCAACAACAACAACGTGTCAGGCAGTTTGGATGAGAACGATGTTGAGGGATCTTCATCATGGCCAAGAGGGTGTGACAACTATTTTCTGCGACAACGTCTCAGCAATTGCATTGTCATAGAATTTTGTCTTCCACAAAAGGACCAAGCATATTGATTCTAAATATCATTTTATTAGAGAGTTGATTAACAATGATGAAATTGTGTTGCAGCACTGTAGATCACAGGAACAATTTACTAATATTTTCACATAGCTATTGGTAGGTGAAAGTTTTTTTTATCTCACAAACTGTTCGGGAATTGTAAATGGCGGAAATTTTGATTAAGGGGGAGTGTTGGAAATAATAATCCCAACCATCGCAATAAACAACCTGACAGCAGCATACTTTTCAGACATATTTTTGCAGGTTGTGTCTCTATTTGAAGATGGAAGGACTGAAGCCACACGTGAACTATTCTGAAACTCAGTAAGGAATTTAAAGCAGTCAATGTACTTTGGTAAATAGATATGGGCAAGCATTCATTCAGCGACTATTTCTCACACTCCAGAAACACCTATGTGATTCTCATTACTCTCAAACAACAACATCATATTAATTACTTTCCTCTGTCATGAATTAAAGTAAAATGGTATGTTGAGTTATATATGAATGTACAAATTCATTTTGATAGGTTAGAGAGTAAGAGGCTAGAGAAAAAGAGAGCGCAAGTCTCTAAGGAGAAAATGGTGGAGCAAATTTGGTTGGGCGCGTGAAAACAACAGTTACAGTATTTTACTATGTGTTATTCCGCGTGAAATTTTAGCTTTTACTTGGTGAATGAGGCACAGCCTCATGTGAATGTATTTTCATGTTTTAGAATTCAATACTAAGTTTTTATTGTGTTGCTCCAACCGTATCTTGTTTTACTCTCAGTGTTTGCCATGAGTAATTTTGCATCTTTGAGTCTGTGTAATAGCTCTGCAAAATCTAGGTCCGCGAAATCCAAGTCTGTGAAATCCAAGTCTGCGAAATCTAGGTGTGCGAAGCTAGCTGTGTGAAAGTAGCTTTGTCAAAATCATAGCTCTTTGCCCCTCCGCAAAAATTAAATTTCCTAAATATTTTTAACAATGAAGGTATAGAGAGGCTCAAGACAAATTCTCAATGGGCTCTTATCATTTTAGATGATATTGATCATATGGATCAAATGGATGCATTATGTGGACTAGTTAAAGATACTGTTGCGGAGGTAAATCCCCTCTGCGGACAGAGGTGGATCCCACTAGCCCCACAGGGGTCTAGCAACAATCAATCACGCTGCATGCAAGTTTCTAGCTATATAATTTAAAATTCGATTTAGGAGACCAACCTCGAATCCAACGCGTGTTTGTTGTGGGGGGAAGTGTCGCTCCTATCCTCTATCTCCGGCTGGTTGCTATCCGCACATAGATACCTGCACAAGTGAAGAATAACCCACAACAAGCATAAAATCCAAAAACATACAGCTAGGTACCAGTCAAGCAAGATACAATTCACATATCACCGATGTAACACATGAATGAAACCATAATGACAGTCGCTTTGCATTAAATAGAAATGAGAGAAGAAATTACAACCACTTAAGGCTTGACACTGTAAAACTCCTCTAGCTGGGTTGGGCAGTCAGTCTGACACGTCTTGCAAAATCACTTTTTCTCTCAACAATCCGGCAGCATAACCTTACTTTCAACTTTTAGCTCAAAAAACTATCTCTCTCACACTAGCTTGTTTGCTCTTTCGCTTTAGCCTCCAAAAACTACCAGCCTGTTCATTATGGGGAGACAGGCTTTTATAGATAAAGGGAGAGGAGATATGCATTGTATGTGGACACATTCTGAGTTTTGGTAATGTCTCATAATAGCCATTGCCTTGGATAGAAAAGCCGAAAACCGGATGCTTTTGTGGGCTTTTTCCTTCAGGGAACTGAGTGAGTCGCAAAGGGAAAAAGCATTCTAGCATGCACTGGCCAAAAATCATGCCTAATTTGTGTGGCGCGGGTCGTGCTCTGGGACAGAGCGCTTATGGGCGCGCCCTCTTTGTAAGGACTGAGCCATTGGCGCGGGGTAATACACTGTGGGCCCACGCTAATGGGAAAAAGGCATTTTCCAAGGCTAATCTTCAGAAGGTGTCTTCAGGGTTATTGAACTTCATACTCAGGAGGCCTCAATGCAAGTGTTTTCAAGTTATGTCACTAGTCACAGATCCGTAAATGTGTCCTCCAATGTGTGACAGTGGGGGTGCGACAAGGACGGTGGCCAACGGTGACAAATGACTGCGTAACAGATACTATTGATGTAGGTAGATTAATTTTAATTACATCTTGCAATAAGGATGTGCTTATAAGCGCAGGTATTGGAGAGTCAACCATTTACACACTGAAAGGCATCAATCCAGAGCACTCGCAAGAACTCTTTTGCTGGCATGCCTTCGGTCAACCCCGTCCTGTTATAGGATTTGAAGAAGTGGTTAAAATTTTTTTGCATGTTTCCAATGGTTTTCCACTATCACTTAAAGTTTTGGGGGTGCTTCTTCGTGGAAAAGATGATTTGAAGCATTGGAATGCGCAATTGCACAAAACCTCCAAAGTTCTTCCGAACGATATATGAAGCACACTTGGACTTAGTTATGATGCTCTCGATGAAGAGGAGAAGCAAATATTCTTAAATGTTGTCTGTTTCTTTATAGGAGAAGTCAGGGATACCGTTATAAGAGTCTGGGATGGATCCGACTGGGAAGGGTTGTTGGCTCTTTGGAAGCTGGAAAACAGATGCCTGGTGGAGGTGGGCAGTACGAACTGTCTCAGAATGCATGACCACCTACAAGACCTCGACAGAGATATTGCCGAGAATCCAGAATATCCACATCGTCTTCGGTGTTTCACAGAGAATCTTCTTCATAATATGTCTGGCCAATCATTTGTAAGCATTCTTGATGGACTTTCGAAATAGCCTTGTGCCATCAAAGTTGTCTGTCAAGTTATGAAATCTTAGAACTTCCCAATATTTTCAATCTTGTTTCTAATAGCTTTGGGTGAACAATTCAGGTGCGTGGAATTAGCATGGTTCACAGAAATGGCCCTAAACAATCTTTTGAAAACTTTGTCGGGAGCTTCAATGTAAGCAAGTTGTAGCTACTTAGGGCTGAAATTTATTCTGTTGAACAAGTATCGAGCAGTGAACAGTCACCACCACTATTATATCTCCATTGGGAGTGTTGTCCTAAGTCCTCTTTATCTCGCTCGATTCCATTAAAGAATTTAAGGGTGTTGCATATAGAGGGGTGACAACTAAAAAGACTTTGGTGACATGAATCTCACGTATAGTGTTGCTTTTCGTTCTTTAAATAGATCTATTTACTTTTTTTTCATATTGTAAAAATTGTTGAACTGAGTTTTTGTTATCGTATACCTCAATGACAAAAAGATGTAGAGGTTCAAACTCACTTTAATAATGCATGTGAACATTGCAGGCACCTCTGCAACTAAGGGAATTGCATATTTATGCTCCCCTTTGAAAAGTTCCAACGTCGATTGACAAGCTCAAGCGCCTTGTAAAAGTTGTTCTGCACACCGGATATCTTGAAAAAATTTCAAATGAATTTTGGAACTTATCAGGACTCCAAACTCTTCATTTGGAGTGTTCCAAGCTGCAAACACAACCAGAGTTGTTTGGGAACCTGACAGGCCTCCAAAGTCTTGATTTATGTAGGTGCCTAAATCTACATATGCTCCCAAACTCAGTCGGCAACCTGACCGGACTCCAAAGTCTAGGCTTGGTCATGTGCTGCAATTTTCAGACGCTCCCAGACTCATTCGGGAATCTGACGGGCCTCCAAAGTCTTTGCTTGGTTGGGTCCTACAATCTGCAAAGACTTCCACACTCGGTCGGGAAATTAATGGACCTCCAAAGCCTTAACTTACTTATGTGCTCCAATTTGCAGACACTCCCAGACTCGGTTGGGAACCTGACGTTCCTATAAAGTCTTTGAGTGGCCCGGTGCTCCAATTTGCAGAAACTCCTAGACTTGGTCTGGAATCTAATGGGCCTCCAAATTCTTAACTTGGTCAGGTGATCCAATTTGCAAACGCTCCCAGAGTCGGTTGGGAACCTGAGGGGCCTTCAAAGTTTTGGCTTGGCCACTTGCTCCAATTTGCAAACACTCCTAGACTCTGTTGGGAACCTGACCGGCCTCCAAAGTCTTGGCTTGGACTGGTGCTCCACTTTGAAAACGCTCCCAAATTCATTTAGGAACCTGAAGGGCCTCCATAATCTTCACTTGGCTAGGTGTTCCAATCTGCAGATGATCCCAGACTCAGTAGGGAACCTAATGAACCTCAAAACTCTTTGTTCGGTTGCTTCAATCTGTGGAGGCTCCCAGAGTTAGTGGGGAACTTAACAGGTCTCCAAAGTCTTGATTGGATTGGGTGCTTCAATCTCTTGATGCTCCCAGAATCAATTGGTGACCTGATGGGCCTCCAAAGTCTTTGTTTGAGGTCGCACTCCACTCTGTAGACGCCGCTACAAGTAGTATTCCTGAAGTGTACAAGTTTTACCAAATCAAAGCCCAGATGAAGAAGAGGAAATCAATAATATGATTACAGTGAATATCGAGTAAGGTTTTTGTGACATGTTCAACCGTGGAGGTTTTTCCTTTTTGTATTTTCAACGTGTGATATTCTGCCATAATCAGTCTCTCTGGTTTAATCACAATATAATGGCATAGAGTGTAAAATTTGGAAGCTAAGGCAGTTTCAAGGTTGAATTTTCGATGTAAATAAAATTGGTACTCTAATTTTCAATGTTAAAAAGATATCGGTGTATCCAAATTCTGAATTCTCAAATATTTTGTTTTTTCAAAGTTTTTTTTATTTCTGAACACCGTTATAATAAAAATTTCGAGAGTGATCCATTTAAGTTGTTCACACACATTTTAGTTTGGTTGTTTATTAAGCGAAAAGAGTCAAAAATATGAATAACACAATCACATTCTCACACATTGAAATTAATAATTATAATTATAATTTATTATAATAAATAAAAAAATAATTATAATTATAATTTATTATATTTAATAATTAATTTTTTTTTAGATTTATTTTACTCTTCATCTACTAAGTGTGAGAGATCAAATCTTTTTATAAAAGAGAACAATTATTTAGAGAGTTGATTGAAAGGGTGGAGTGGATAGGGAATGGAAGTTTTCTACATGGGATGATAATTTTATGTAAAAAAATCATTATTGCCTCCAAAGATGCTCTTCTGC
Source organism: Pinus taeda (assembly GCA_000404065.3). Taxonomy (NCBI): domain Eukaryota; kingdom Viridiplantae; phylum Streptophyta; class Pinopsida; order Pinales; family Pinaceae; genus Pinus; species Pinus taeda. Next base: position 45,166 of record APFE030758499.1, on the reverse strand, counting down.
TCAGTATGGCACAAATGCTATAATGTCTTGTTAAACATTTTGACGTGAATCAAAATAAAATAACATTTAAATTAAAAATAAAATAATAATTATAATTATTGCTGAGGGGGCTCTCGAGCCTAGAATTGTTGGGATGTTGCAATGTTTAACATTTTGGCTGGGTCAAAATAAAATAAAATAAATGATTAATGATTATATTATCAATAAAGCATTTTAATTTGGTCAAATTACTTAAAACTAAAACTAAAATTAAAATAGATCCATCCTATCTTCCATATGCAAATTTAGAGTGAAATGAGATTTAATCCCTCTAAGCGTGGAGTTAAGATGAATCTTGACTAATCTTAAATCAATTCACATTATTTATATTATAATGGTTAAATCAATAAAATGTTATATTTAAAATAAAAATAAAATCCATATTAACTAAGGATCTAACATAAGCCGAGACGGATGAAATTCCTTCATGTGCAAACTTATTTTAGAGTGCCAAAAACAATGTGTAATTTTTTATTGTTTAAGTTGTATTTTTTAATGTTATAGAAATTACATAACATGTGCATTGAGTCATTTTATTAGTGCATATTAAATTGATTTTTTTGTTATTAACATATTTTTAATTACACATAAATATTAATTTATTAAATATTTAATTTATAATTAAATATTGATATATATCACCAACCACTTACACGAGAATATTTTCTTCACAAAGTTGATAATGACACAAATTTGTAGGTTGTAGTTGATCAGGGAAATGTCCCCGTAGTCACAACCGGGTAAATTTCTTTCGAAATCTTCTTCATTTTGTACACAATGTAAATAATTTTATTTTATTTTTTATGATAGATATGGAAAATAGCTAATATTTTAATCATAGTTGTTTCCTCAGTCACAGTCATTGTTTCCTTAACCACTATTATTGTTTCCTTAACCCTAGTTGTTGTTTCCTTAGTCATAGTTGTTATTTCCTTAGTCATAGTAGTTTTTTCCTTAACCAAAGTTCTTGTTTCCTTATTCATAGTCATTGTTTCCCTAACCACATTTGATGTTTCCTCAACTACAATTGTTGTTTACTTAGTCACACTTGTTGTTTCCTTAGTCACGGATGTTGTTTCCTTAATAACAGTTGTTGTTTTGTTAACCACAAATGTTGTTTCTTGGGATGAGATTATTATTTCCCTAGCCTATTAATGTTTCTATTTGTTTAGGGTAACTAACATTTTTCATCCCTTCTTTGTTATGATAGTTGGATAACTAACTTGTCTAATGTTTATCGGAGAATAATTTATAGGAGATCATGATCAGAATTCTAAAATTTCCTTAATACTTAACTCCCCTGGTACTATAATAAATCTATAAAAATTCTCATGATGCATTCCCCCATCACCACTTAAGGAACATTATTTCATCTCAATTCCTAATCATTTCAAGATCATAAGCTTTGAGGAAAAAATTAGCAAGCTAAAAAGTAATTATTAAAATACTTGTTACGCCATCTATAATTCTTAAGGAGTTTACATGCCACCCCATTTACTAAGTGATCTCATTTGATTAATAAAAATCTTAACAAGAAAACTCAAAATTTAATAGAGGATAGGAGATCATAGGATATAGTGGAGTGACATTACCACTTTTGGTCACCAAGCCAGTATAATGGCCTTTGGTATTTGAGTCAAAGGACAAGAGGTCTCATCATGAGTCGGCTTGTTCACCTTATTAGCTTTGGTGAATGGCATTGTTATTAACTTTTTACCACACCATAACAATGAAATTTTGTAAATGTTTTGATAAAAAATAATATAAAAGCAAGTTATGAATCTTTCCTAGTAAATGGGATGATGGCATCTAAATGGGTTAAAAAGGAAACCTTGTCGAGGCTATGGACACCTGCTGGAAGCAGAGGACATGCCTCTGGTATTAAAGTAAATTTAAAGATTACAATTTATGTTGCCTATTTTGTATCCTCAAAATTAATGAAGGAAATGACGTTAGTTTTATTATGGAAATTTATAAATCCCTCCTAGAAAGTGGTGATGATTGGTTTTCCATGAGTAATTATTTATAATTCTACATAGCAAGGATACAAATTTTCGGAAATTCAACATTCTAACTAATTTATTTTATTTTTTTCTCTCTAATGATATACTTGATGCAACTATTGTTTCCATCCATCTATTATTCGTAGAAATATCCGCATGCATTTATTTTGCTTGAACCTTCCATGTATTATAATAATTAGAGTTATCATTACATCTCATGATTAATAAATATCTCAATGATTCTCTCACATGTTACAAATACCCTCCGCTTTCTATTTTTATTTTTTACAGTTACCCTATTACTCTTCATTAATATCACCTTATCCTCTAATTGTGTCAAACGTGCCAACCTATTAAAAACTAATAAACAGCCACAGACGACCTTCAATTCAATTGGGGGGGCAAGATGACACTGATATATGATTTTTTATTCAAAATTTTAAAATGTCATTACACGTCATGATCACTAAGTCTTTATACTATGTGCATAATTTCTATTAGCATATATTTTGAATTTTGTTGTTTCTAGCTGTCCTATCGAACAGTAAAAATAGGCGTCCATTTGGTCCAGTATGAACCTACTCAATTACAGGCCTTGGAGCAAGTGCTCAACATTTTGATCCAAGTTGGATAGAGGGAATACTTTGAATGATTATAGGGCTTTGATAACGAAGTAGCATTATAATTCACAAGGAATCTCAACAATAGCATAGTAATGGTAAGAAACACACACATACAAGTGAGTTAAGGTGAAATAGTGGAAGTAATAGGTCTTCTGACAGAGGGAGAAAAATGGCACGAGATACAAACTTTGCTCCAAAACGTAGCCCTCTTGTTTCTGAAGACTAGTGAAGAATTGGTTAGGAATGGAAACGGGTATAAGCCCAATTCATTACCAGAACCGTGGAAAGAAGTAAAAGGTATCATCCAGTGATATATTCCTTGTGACGAAAGGTATGATGTGGTGAGGGGATGTTATCTCAAATTAATGGCATCCCTAAGGTGAAAGGTAACTCTAAACCTTCCCTTCTTTCTCAATTCATTGTTGAATGAGACCGTTACTAGGTTGAGAAGATATAAATACCAAGTCTCAGTCATCAATCATCACAGAATTATCATATTATTAATCATAATAAGTCTCAATCAACCTCAACATACTTGGGAAGGGTTCCTTAGAAACCTTGACACTGGCCAAGACATTCCTTTAGGAAATGAAAGAGTTATTGAAACATTCGGGAATGTTTCATTTAGTAATGAGCAACTAGAAAAAGGCAACGAGGATAATTCAAATGAAATTTTAGTGACAGAAGATACTCCATGGGGAACTGCAAAAAATTAAAACCTCAACAACTCAGTAAAGCAAAGAAAAGAATGGAATATGTTTTATCTTTGCCAACCAAGAAAAGAAGAAGGTCAGCCAGGATAGTTAAGCAAGGTAAGAGTTCTTTGAATCCTCTTGAGTAGTTACCGGAAGGAAATTCGACCCAAGATTTCTCTAATGCAGAAGAGATACAATGGGAATCCCTTGGAGAAAAATCAAATCAAGATTTACCAGCCCCAAAACAGGAAATATAAATAACTCAAGCATTAGAAGGGTTAGAGAGTTTATTGGAAGCTGTGAATTTAGGAGATGCAATGACCAATTCAGTTGAAGAACCTATAGCTCATCCTGAAAACCATTTTGACAAGGGGACTTCACCTAATTCACTAGTTGCAACCCCTCTTGTTAATTATTTAGCTACTATTACTTTGGAATCAAATGAAAACCCTGAATTTGTTCCTTTCCAAGAGTACTCTGGATATTTTGTGGCTACTATATTGGAGCCCTCCTCTCTAGAAGATATGGCTCAACAATCACTCCTTGACGATCTGGTTGGTGAAGGTCGAGATGGTGGTACTGATTCTTCAATTGAATCTCAAGTTAATGTTCCTAACAAAGAGTTACTAAAATCTGCAACTGATGTAATGACAATGGAAGTTGATAATTCATTGACTGACCCTTTGATAGTCGAATCTTCTTAGGAGATTATTACTGAAAAATCCAAGATAATAATTGATTTTTCTTCTCATTTTTCTCCAACAACCTTGGCTAGCAGCTTTGTTTAGAATACTACAAGTGCCAGAGTTGTGAGAAATAAAGAAAAAGGTAAATTTCATGAGGAGATTGATAAATAGAAAGAAGAAAATAAGAAATTTTGAAGGAAGATACGCCATCTAACAAATTAGCAGCATGGCAATAAGAAGTTTCATAAAGGTCATGTGAGGAAGCTTAGAAGAAAGAAGGAAACTCAAGAGATTGAAACCCAAAATGATCTCACACTGATCACTAATGAAGCAAGTACCCAGTCAGACTTTGTTCTTGTCTTTACTAAAGTAGGAACTCAGACTGATTCAAAGATACAGATGATTGATGTTCCTCCTAGTCTCATTGAAGTATAAACTCAAATAGATCCACCATATAACCTTATTGACAGAGGAGTACAAACAGAGGATGTGCCTCTTTATACTCCTTTAATTGTAGAGGCATCCATTAAAGTCTTGCACAAAACTATGGAAAGTGTTGTAGAAGCTACAACCACCCTCCAAAATTTTGCCTTAGCCTCGTTTTGGAGCCTGCTTACCAACCTTTCACAACACCTTGTATTGCTTCGTCAAGTACACAAGCTTCATTATTTTTCTTGCATAAAGACAGCTTGTTGATCATAGATTGATCCATTCCCCTCACAGGCTATTCACCAGGACTTGATCCAGTTGCAGGCTGAGAAGCTCCCCAAAGAAATTGTGCATTTATGGAGGGAAACTAGCCTTCCCTCCAGAAATTGTGCAATCCTTTTCGGCAGCTTGCTGGGATCCAAGATTGTGCAATTCTTCCAGTCAACACTCCTAGCAGGAATTGCACAATTTTCCCCAATAGGGCTTCTCAGCCCAAAATTTGCACAAATATGGGCAGCAGTCAGCTACTCTGCCCAGAAATTGTGCAAACCTATTGGGCAGTCAGCCCAACTCCTAGAAATAAATGCACATTTTTCTCAAGCAGATGAGAAGCTACATGCATGAACAGTCTGGTTGACCAGTTTCACCGAGGACTAAGGAAACTTGACTTGCATGCATGCATGACTTGTGTTTTATTGGAATAGAAAAATGCAACATGAAAAAGGCATCTCTTGATTCACGAAGCTATTTTTAGCAGTAGAGGGTTACATGCAAAGTTGTTTTAGAAACTTCCCTCCAAGTGTCACTGAAAAAGGCATCTCTTGATTCATGAAGCTATTTTTAGCAGTCGAGGGTTACATGCAAAGTTGTTTTAGAAACTTCCCTCCAAGTGTCACTTTTTCCTAGATTTGTGGCATGTGTGTCATGAGTCCAAACTTATTTATTTGATACATCATATCTCATTATTTCACATCGATCTTGGAGCTCTGACATCCCACAACACATACATGACTCTTCGACACATTCGACTCAACTATTCACAGGTAAGTTGCCTCAACTTGTATTTTTCAACATTTTTGTTTCTTTTTGTGTATTCACTTGTGTGAGTGTTGTTTACTTGATTTATTTGAACGCTTGTTGTCGTTTACATGTATACTAGCTTTTTCTAGCTCTTTTTCCATTTTAGTTTCTATCTCACTGTTGTTGGATGCATGAAACTGTTTTGCATGAAAATTCATCGATCCAGAAAATCGCTTCACCCACATGCGTGTTGATCTGTTCGTTGAATATTTCATTCATGTTTTCATGCACTATCAATCACTTATGCTATCACTTAGTGTCGTCATGCATTCATTGTCTTATTTTCTTTCAGTTGCCCGTCAGCGAGTCGGGCCAACCTTGGCCCCGGCTCTGCCTTCACTGAGACAACATTCCACAATCTGGGGAAGGAAGGCTCTTCCTTCCTCCCTAGAAATGCGGATTTCTTCCCAGCACTGTCCTCGAAGACTATTTTGCGCATTTATGAGGGACAGTGACTGCTGGCCTAGAAAATTGCACAATGCAGTCCCTGAGCCAGCAGTCACTCCTAACTAGAATTAAGCATTGCACAATCCCAACAGCCAACAACCAGTCTGGATTGCACATTGCACAGATCCAACAACTAGTCTTGCCTCCCAGACAACCCATAATTATTTTGTGCAATTCTGGCACCTAGTAACCCAGCCTCTGAGAAGAAATTGTGCAATCTTGCTCATCATTTTCCCAAGTATGTGTTGTGTCATTCCCCGAATTTGCTTTGTTTTTGCTAACAGGTTTCTTGTCGTGCATATTGCTTGTTTCCAGATATTTCAGGTGTTCATCTATCTCAATGGCTTCCAAGAGAACAGGATCATAGGACACAGGTGGAATTGCAGCTGGAGCAATAGTTGAGCGAGTGTCCTCTAGTCTGTCGATCTATGAAGATATAAAGTTGTATCTAGACAAGGAAATCAAACTGAAGTGGCAAGAGGTCAATGAAACATTTGCAGGCACTTTTGGGGAAGACCTCGAAGACAGTCAGGTGTACATGAACATTCACATGGTTGGCTTGTATCAGATTGCATCCAGATACCCCGCGTTCCCATGCACGGACGTCATACACTGGATCATCTCTCACACTAATCCCAAGATGATGACCCTGAGCAGTGGCAGTGGGACAAATCTTGTGACCTTCTGGGCACGAGATTATGATGAGATGTATCAGATGTCACAGCCCGTGACTATCATGAAGACTCCATTCAGCTAACCCAGCAACATTGTTAACTCCAGAGACATTTTGAAGGACTGAGTAAAGGAGCTAGCTCGATTTAGAATGGAACCCAACCAGATCTACAAGACAAAGATACTGAGGAAGGCGTACCAATACTTGGTCATATTTGCATGTTGATTGTATAGCCAAGCAAGCATTGAAACCTTTCCACAGAGTTGGGTGATCGCACTGGACCAACTAGCTAGAGAAGGAAAACCATGTAACTGGTTCAGTATACTGGCTCATCAGTTGAAGGAGAAAATAACTAAGGCTCAACAATCACCCGGAGGCATGCATACAGAGATTTACATGTCCTCCTACATCTTAGATGCAGTCTATGCCCAACAGGAGTTCCGAGCTTGGAGTAGGCATGGTCACTGGCAGAGACTGCTATAACCACATATTTCAAGTTGTTGTCCGAATGCAGCTTTGGAGGAGTAATCACACGACTATCTGTTCATTTTCTCACCCCAGTGTACAAGATGATATTCGAACAGGATCCACCCTACATGTCAAAGGAAGAAATGGAGGCATTGATAGGCATTGTAGATTGGTATGCCTCACCATTCGACACTTTCATCTGAATATTCAATGCGGAGAAGCCTCCGCATGTTCTGCCAAAGTTTTCCTTGGACGTACTTGTCATGCAGGAAGTAGCATATCACATCTCGGCAAGATTGACAACTAGACTGCATCGGAATAAGAAGGCACCTTGTCCCACTCTTACGTTGTGGATTGGATTATATGAGATCCAGAGTATCAAGCAAGTGGATGTCGAAGCAAAACAGATGAAGAAGTACACGTTCGACCTCCGAAGCTAGAATTCGTATCACCCACATTGCATTATGAAGGATCACTGCACGAGAGTTCAGTTCAAATGGATCCATGGGGCATGCATTGGGTCGAGGAGGACTCATGGATGTATTGCTACAGTCACTCTAGAACCAATAAACAAGTTGGCTTCGTTGTGGAGTTGTTAGTGAAGCAACCTGAAGCATCATCACAAAGAGCACCAGTAGCAGTAGCAGTAGTAGCAGAGGTAGAAAAGCCAAGCATACGAGTGCACGACAAAGGGAAGAGGAAGATTGTCAATCGCATGGAGGAAGAGCAAAGCTACAATTTTCGAGTAGATCCACTTGTAGACCAAGCAGTTATGGCTACAGAAGCAAAGAGACACCAGTGTGACAAGCGAAACGCGTGAAGGCAAAGGGAAAAGAAGAGAATGGAAGAAGCATAGAAGGAGTTGCATGAGCTGAGGGAGTAACTTTGAAAGGAACAAGAGTTGCGCAAACATGAGAGGGAAGCACAGTAGTAGCAGATACAGCAGGGGGTGCAACATGTGCAGACAGACGAAGCAACGCTCGTACAAGTAGTTAATTCATTTGAACTTCTAGCATCAGGTGAATAGGATGAACCATCGTGGGAGCGAGACTTTGCTCATGAGATAGAACAAGCACTTCAACAATTGGATGTAGACATGGAGTAGCAGGAGTTGGAACAAGACACTGACCTCATGCCTCACCACAAAGAGGTCGACTCACCCACTTCAATGCATCCAGATGATGAGCAATTTTAGAATTACCAAGGAGGCACTGAGATCCTTGGTGGTTAGCCAGAAGGAGAGATGCACAACATCTCATTTGACGAATCTCATCATAGAGTTGTGCAGTTTCATAGAGTACCAACTCCAGAGGATCATACATCTCCTGTGCAATTTGAGGAACGAATGATCATGACTGATTTGCATAAACATCCAACTGCCTTGGCCGATGCAACCAAAGTGTATGTCGAAGCCACTAGCTCAAGTGTTTGTTTTCTGATAACTGAGAATGAGTGAATGGCGAAGGAACTACAAGTGGTCAAGCAAGGAGGAGACTTGGTGACAATGTCCGCCTGAGCTGAAATGAAGAAGGCAATACTAGATGAAGTATTGTCCCTTGATACAGTTATGTGAGCATTGTACTCCAAGTTTGGTACCGTGCACAAGGCAATCATCCATCTCAACGGATGGCAACAGCAATGTGCTAGAAGAGCACACATCTTGATGAATGTGCATGCTACTATTGATGACATGCAAACATGGACGATGAAGGAAAAGGGAGCCAAATCCGAAGTCAAATCCAGAACTATGATGACCTCCCACAACCCATCACTAGCATACATGGTTCCCATGCACGACTATTCAAGATCATGGATGTTGTGGTGCACACACATGTGATCCCATCACTTGGGACTCTCACCCAGGCGAAGATAAACAAGTAGGTCTAACTAGAGCTTGACTTGTACTTCGACAAGTTGATGCGCATTGCCACCAGCCAAGACTTGCTTATCAAAGCAGACATCATGCACAATGATGTTGTTGGTATGACCACATTGAAGACAATGATGCACATGCTTTTAGATGAGTTAGAAAGAGGAGCCCGAGTAGTGTACTTGGATGCTATGGAGGCAAGGGTCAGGTTTTAGACGGATGTCACCGCGGAACACACGGACACCATCAAGGACTATAGATCTTGGAATCAATATGTTATTGTTGATCAGCATGAGGATGTTGAGCAGTTGGATTTCTATGGTTGTCTAAGTCAAAGTGTTGTCTAGCATGGCTTGCTCAAGCCATTTTGATCAAATGGGTACATGTGCATTGTATGTAAAGTCATGTCAAGTGTAAGTCAAGTGTCAATAATGGATATAACAGTCATAGAGTCGGTGAAGAGTCATGAGGTTTATTGAACTGTCACAAAGGGGAATTTCAAGGGTCACCCCACCCTTTGCTATAAATAGTCCCTCATAACTCATTGTAAGGGTTTTGGTCATCCAAGCTTCCAATAAGTTTACCTTGGAGAGTATTATTGAAATGTGGCAACAAGAATATTCCAATTTAATTTGTCCTTGAATTAAATTGTGAATTAAAATTGAATTTAGTCTTAATAGCTACTTGGAAATAATTAATTAAGTTATTTTGACTTAATGAGTTGGAGAAATTCAAGTTAGAAGTCTTTCTGAATTCATGCAAGAGTTATCCCTTAAATTAAGGAGATAAGTCTTTAATTAAGGAGATAAGATTGAGTTTATGAAAAGTTCTTCAATGTAAATCACATGATAATACATTTGTCGATGCATTTCAAACCAAAGAGTGTGGTTCATCGTTAGGACAAGTTGAAGAATCCGATCATGGCTACATATTAAATAGGGAGAGCAGATCTTCCAATGGCTAGGTTTGCCTAAAAAACAGCTATATTAGGTCAGATAGGATAAATGGTTAAAATTTACTAAGAAAAAGCTAGATTTTACTATTCAAATTGTTTAAATTATAATAATATTAATAAGATAACATAAAAATGATTTCAATGCCTATCAAG
>APFE030758499.1:0-31106 GCA_000404065.3 Pinus taeda | reverse complement strand
ATTGGCACTCAAGGATAAGCTTCAAAGAATCAAGATGGAGAAGGGCGATACTATTTCCACATATCTGAACAAGCTCACCACCTACAGAGATGAGCTTAGCAATGTAGGAATAACTATTGTCGATGATGATATGGTGAGCTTCGCTCTCCTTGGCCTTCCAAAGAGTTGGAATAGCTACTAGGACTCTGTGAATGGAAGGGAGAAACTACTGAATTGGGAACAACTGTGGTCAGATCTGATGCAGGAGGAGATCAGGAGGAGCAGAAGAGATGGTTCTTCATCCAAGGATGATGATGAAGAAAATATGGCCTTAGCAAGTAAGGCAAGGAAAGGGAAGGGGGAGGCTTCCTATTCCAAATCAAATTCTTCTCATGGAGGGAAGAAGGGTGACAAGTCTAAAGTTAGATGCTTTAATTGTCATGAGATGGGACATTATGCGACTAATTGCCCATTGAAGAAGTCCAAAAAGGGATCCTCGGAAGGATTGGAAGGTGAGGCATTAGCCTCTCAGTTCGAAATGGACTTTACCCTCATCGCATGCATGGTGTCATCAATGATGGGTTGTGTCTGGTATATTGACAGTGGAGCCTCATTCCACATGATCGGTGATAAAGAGTTATTTGATGCCTTGGACGAGAAAGACCTCAAGATGTGCATAGAGATGGGTGACGATGGAAAGTATAGTGTTTCTGGAGTGGGCACAGTTGCTTTTCAGAGAGAGCATGGAGCTCCTATCACCTTGTCAAATGTGAAGTATGTTCCTGGACTGAAGAAGAACTTAGTATCAGTGGCGATGTTGGTGGAAAAAGGCTACAATGTTGTATTTAGTAAAGGAAAGGCGTTCCTAAGACACATAGCCATGGGTCAGACCAAGAGGATAGGGATTCGGGTGAAGAATCTCTATAAACTAAAGGTAGATGATTATGCAGCATTGAGTATGAAAGAAGAATTGGTGCAAAGCCAAGACATTGGTGAGTTGTGGCACAGGTGGTTGGGCCATTTTCATCATGGGGCGTTGAAGATAATGTAGCAAATATCTATAGGAATTCCCAAAGGTAAACTTGACCAAGTTGACACATGCAAAGGTTGTACCTTGGGAAAGCACACCAAGTATTCATTTCATGATCAAGACAGTCGAGCAAAGGCTATCTTAGAGTGATTTCATACTGATTTGTGTGGACCATTCTCGACAACATCTACAACGAAGCAAAGGTATTTTGTGATTTTCATTGATGACTATTCTCGTAAATGTTGGATTTATTTCATGCAGAAGAAGGACCAAACCTTCACAAAGTTTTGTGAGTTCAAATCTTTGGTCGAGAAATAATTAAGGAAGAAGATCAAGGCCTTGAGAAGTGACAACGGTGGAGAATATGTCTCTCAAGAGTTTAAGGACTCATGTGAAATGGAAGGAATTAAACAGGAGTTGACGGCACCTCATAACCAACAGTAGAATGGGGTAGCTGAGAGGAAGAACATAACTATTGTAGGGGCAGCACGGGCAATGCTGCATGACCAAGGCCTACCACTTCACTTATGGGCTGAGGCATGCAACACAGCGGCCTATTTGCAGAATAGAAGCCTGCATCGCATACTTGGGATGAAGACACCAGAGGAAGCTTTCTCCGATAAGAGACCAGATATGGGTCACTTCAGGATCTTTGGCTCATCGGTATATTTCCATGTGACAAAGGATGCGCAAAAGAAGCTTGATCCGACAGCAAAGTTGGGGATACTTGTGGGGTACACTGATACACCTAACAACTATCGAGTGTACTTGCCTACTAGTCGGAGGACAGTGGTTCACAGAGATCTCAAGTTTGATGAGCAAAAGGCCATGCGAGTTTCCCTTGAGAGGGAGCTCCAACTACAAGCTGCGGAGGAATTGTTGGTTCCTAAGGAGGAGAAGCATCAAACTAATGCGGAGTAGCCACATGCAGAGGTTCCAGGAGTGGATACATCCACTCAAGCAGAGTCTTCCAGAGATGGATGGCAGCACACAAGCGAAGCTGATAGATTGTTGAAGGATGTGAGAGAGAATTTGGGAGCACCATCTTCTCAGCACAAATAGAGGAGGTCACCTAAGAGGTACACTGGATACATGGCCCTTACTGGGGAATGTGTTGAGACCGAGCCATCTTCCTTTGAGGAAGCAGTGCAGAAGACGATTTGGGTTGATGTTATGGTGGAGAAGTATGACTTCATAGTTCATAACAGTGTTCGAGATGTGGTTCCGAGACCGGAGAACAAGTCATTTGTGAGTTCCCGTTGGCTTTACAAGGTAAAGCAAGCTGTTGATGATGGGAGGATAATGTTGTTGCAGTATAATTCCTTTATTGTTGAGAGGGAGTGTTGAAATATCGAAACAAGAATATTCCAATTTAATTTGTCCTTGAATTAAATTGTGAATTAAAATCGAATTTAGTCTTAACATCTACTTGCAAATAATTAATTAAGTTATTTTGACTTAATTAGTTGGATAAATTCAAGTTAGAAGTATTTTTGAATTCATGCAAGAGCTATCCCTTAAATTAAGGAGATAAGTCTTTAATTAAGGAGATAATATTGATTTATATTTGATTTGTAATTAGTTAACTCAATCTATTGAGTTAAGTCCAGTTAAATTAGTTCTAAATTGTTTGAGGAACTAATAGAGAGTTAACAATCAGTTGATGCATGCATGCACTCAACTAGTGCACTCCAGTTAACTAAAGATTCCCTCATCAGAAACTCATGCATGTCTATTCTGAGAAAGACCCAGTTGATATTAAAGTCAAGGACAATGTACTATGAGTTACAAGTGTTTACTTATAAAGAAAACTCATACATGTAGTCAAGGCATCATTCCTTGAAGATTGCGTAGTTCTAACAGTGTGTGAGACCAGGTGATCATCCACTGGGTAGAAGAGGTTTTCCACTTGCTTGAAGGAGAATCATCCCACAGGAAATGCACAAGGAAATAAGAACTTGGAGGGCAAAGAGGAAGGCTTGAGAGAAGCCAGGATTTCCTGTGAGCATTTGTGAGGATTGTATTGAGGGCTAGCTAGCTGTGAGAGCTAAGGCTTTGTATAATCTCTATGTATTTCCATCTTGTATGATAATACAGATAGTGGGGTTTTTAGATGATGCTTTCCCCAAAGTATTTTCATGTGTATTGTGTAATTGATTCTTCTTCTTCTGGTTATATTGTTCAGCTTGATATTTAAGCTTTCGAAAATTGATAGTAAAAGTAGGTTATAGTATTCTGCTTTGATTTATATTGCATTATCGGGTTAACCTACACCAGATTTTCTACATGGTATTGGAGCTGGATGTGTAGAAACTTTATACATAGTAACAGAGCTATGAATAGTATACTGAGGAGAGAATTCAAAGTCTGAAGTTTGGGGTTGCAGGTGAAAATCAAATTCTTATCATACTTCAAGGTTGGCCAATGGCGTTCTATGGCTTGAGAATCGAGTATGCCTTGGAAGGTAGCTCAAATTACATAGCATGGAAAGATAGAATAGAGGTTGTATTAGAAGACAATGGCTTGAAGGAATTCATTGATCAAGAAATCCAAAATCCAGTTTCAACTAATGCACGAGAGTTGGCTGAGTGGAAGAAGTGTGTGGCGAAGGCGAGATGGATCACCCTTAAGGGAGTTCGAGACCATATTGTCTTGAGTATCCATGGGAAGGATACTCCATTTTTAATGTGGAAGACATTGAAGGACCTCTACCAGAACAGTAGCAACCACAGGAAATTGGCACTCAAGGGAAATTGGCACTCAAGGATAAGCTTCAAAGAATCAAGATGGAGAAGGGCGATACTATTTCCACATATCTGAACAAGCTCACCACCTACAAAGATGAGCTTAGCAGTGTGGGAATAACTATTTTCGATGATGATATGGTGAGCCTCGCTCTCCTTGGCCTTCCAAAGAGTTGGAATAGCTACTAGGACTCTGTGAATGGAAGGGAGAAACTACTGAATTGGGAACGATTGTGGTCGGATCTGATGCAGGAGGAGATCAGGAGGAGCAGAAGAGATGGTTCTTCATCCAAGGATGATGATGAAGAAAATATGGCCTTAGCAAGTAAGGCAAGGAAAGGGAAGGGGAAGGCTTCCTATTCCAAATTGAATTATTCTCATGGAGGGAAGAAGGTTGACAAGTCTAAAGTTATATGCTTTAATTATCATGATATGGGACATTATGCGACTAATTACCCATCGAAGAAGTCCAAGAAGGGATCCTCAGAAGGATCAGAAGGTGAGGCATTAACCTCTCAGTTCAAAATGGACATTACCCTCATTGCATGCATGGTGTCATCGATGATGGGTTGTGTCTAGTATCTTGACAGTTGAGCCTCATTCCACATGACCGGTGATAAAAAGCTATTCAGTGCCTTGGAGGAGAAAGACCTCAAGATGCGCATAGAGATGGTTGACGACGAAAAGTATAGTGTTTTAGGAGTGGGCACGGTTGCTTTTCAGAGGGAGCATGGAGCTCCTATCACCTTGTCAAATGTGAAGTATGTGCCTGGACTGAAGAAGAACTTGGTATCGGTGGCGATGTTGGAGGAAAAAGGCTGCAATGTTGTCTTCAGTAAAGGAAAGGTGTTCCTTAGACACATAGCCACGGGTCAGACCAAGAGGATAGGGATTCGGGTGAAGAATCTCTATAAACTAAAGGTAGATGATTGTGCAACATTGAGTACGAAAGAAGAATTGGTGCAAAGCCAAGACATTGGCGAGTTGTGGCACAGGTGGTTGGGCCATTTTCATTATGGGATGTTGAAGATAATGCAGCAGATATCTACAGGAATTCCCAAAGTTAAACTTGAGCAAGTTGACACATGCAAAGGTTGTACCTTGGGAAAGCACACCAAGTATTCCTTTCATGATCGAGACAGTTGAGCAAAGGCTATCTTAGATTGATTTTATATTGATTTGTGTGGACCATTCTTGACGACATCCACAGTGAAGAAAAGGTATTTTGTGATTTTAATTGATGAGTATTCTCGTAAATGTTGGATTTATTTCATGCAAAAGAAGGACTAAACCTTCACAAAGTTTTGTGAGTTGAAATCTTTGGTCGAGAAAGAGTCAGAGAAGAAGATCAAGGCCTTGAGAAGTGACAACGGTGGAGAATATGTCTCTCAAGAGTTTAAGGACTTATGTATAGCGGAAGGAATTAAACGGGAGCTGACGGTACCTCATAACCCACAATAGAATGGAGTGGCTGAGAGGAAGAACAGAACTATTGCAGGGGAAGCATGGGAAATGTTGCATGACCAAGGCCTACCACTTCACTTGTGGGTTGAGGCATGCAACACAATGGTCTATTTGGAGAATAGAAGCCTGCATCGCATACTTGGGATGAAGACACCAGAGGAAGCTTTCTCCGGTAAGAGACCAGATATGGGTCACTTCAAGATCTTTGGCTCATTGGTATATTTCCATGTGACAAAGGATGCATAGAAGAAGCTTGAGCTGACAGCAAAGTTGGGGTTACTTGTGGGGTACACTGATACACCTCACAATTATCGAGTGTACTTGCCTACCAGTCGGAGGACAGTGGTTCACAGAGATCTCAAGTTTTATGAGGAGAAGGCCATGTGAGTTTCCCTTGAGAGGGAGCTCCAACTACAGGCTGTGGAGGAACTGTTGGTTCCTAAGGAGGAGGAGCCTTAGACTGATGCGGAGCAGCCACATGCAGAGGTTCCAAGAGTGGAGACATCCACTCAAGCAGAGTCTTCCAAAGATGGACAAAAGAACACAAGAGAAGCTGACAGATTGTTGAAGGATGTGAGAGAGCATGTTGGAGCACCATCTTCTCAGCATAGACAGAGGAGGTCACCTGAGAGGTACACTTGATACATGGCCCTTGCTAGGGAATGTGTTGAGACCGAGCCATCTTCCTTTGAGGAAGCAGTGCAGCAGCCAATTTGGGTTGATGTTATGGTGGAGAAGTATGACTCCATAGTTCGTAACAGTGTTCGGGATGTGGTTTCAAGACTGGAGAACAAGTCAGTTGTGATTTCCTATTGGCTTTGCAAGGTAAAGCAAGTTGTTGATGATGGGAGGATCATGTTGTTGTAGTATAATTCCTTTATTGTTGAGAGGGAGTGTTGAAATGTCGCAACAACAATATTCCAATTTAATTTGTCCTTGAATTAAATTGTGAAGTAAAATTGAATTTAGTCTTAACATCTACTTGGAAATAATTAATTAAGTTATTTTGACTTTATTAGTTGGATAAATTCAAGTTAGAAGTCTTTTTGAAGTCATGCAAGAGTTATCCCTTAAATTAAGGAGATAAGTCTTTAACTAAGGAGATAAGATTGAGTTATATTTGAGTTGTAATTAGTTAACGCAGTTTACTGAGTTAAGTCCAGTTAAATTAGTTCTAAATTGTTTGAGGAACTAATAGAGAGTTAACAGTCAGTTGATGCATGCATGCACTCATCTAGTGTACTCCAGTTAACTGAAGATTCCCTATCAGAAACTCATGCATGTCTATTCTGAGAAAGACCTAGTTGAGATTAAAGTCAATGACAGTGTACTATCAGTTGCACGTGCTTTCTTATAAAGAAAACTCATGCATGCAGTCAAGGCATCATTCCTTGAGGATTGCGTAGTTCTAACAGTGTGTGAGATCAGGTGATCATCCACTGGGTAGAAGAGGTTTTCCACTTGGTTGAAGGATAATCATCCCACAGGAACTACGCAAGGAAATAGGAGCTTTGAGGGCAGAGAGGAAGGTTTGAGAGAAGCTAGGATTGCCTGTGAGAAGCTGTGAGGATTGTACTAAGAGCTAGCTAGCTGTGAGAGCTAAGGCTTTGTATAATCTCTATGTATTTCCACCTTGTATGATAATACAGATAGTGGGGTTTTTAGCTGAGGCTTTCCCTAAAGTATTTTCATGTATATTGTGTGATTGATTATTATTCTTTTGGTTATATTGTTCAGCTCGATCTTTAAGCTTCCGCAAATTGATAGTAGAAGTAGGTTATAGTACTCTGCTTTGATTTATATTGCATTATCATGTTAACCTGCACCAGATTTTCTACAAGTATTGTAACGTGCCTTGGTTTCTCCACTACACAGAGCTAGTTCATATCTTTGGAGGAGTAAGCGGATGTGGTTGTAAAATTCCACTGTTGGGGCTAGCAGTCTTACATGGATGTATTGTATGATTGGAACTCACTTCTTTAGATCCAGCATGTTTTCATGCCTATGTTTTTATTGTAGTTGTATTGTTCTAGTTGCTAGCGCAATGTATGTTGTTTAAGTTACATAGTTGTGTATGAATTGTTTTGTATGCAATTATATGAGTCTTTTTGCAGATGCATTGTTGGTTTAACCATCACTTTGGATTTCCAACTGACTTTCTTTCTAGCTTGTGATGCATCTTCGCTCATGTGTTCCCTTCCCATCCGAGTACTGTTACAGGTTTCCAAGGGGTGCACTCATCTCAGCCCACATGTGTTAGAACCTCTCATGCACCTTCCTTGAATCACTGCATTGGTCACACCCTTGTTACCAATAGAGTTATCTTACTTTCTTCCGTGTGAAATCGCGGTCAAGGAATTTCTTTACAACCCACTGCTGGGACTCCTACACCAAATGATGTGAGGTCTAATTGGGACTTCTTACCAGGGAGATCCCCTTGACATGTTGGAAAGTCCAACACTGTCAACATTTTTGGCACTAGAAGGAGGGCCTGATGACAAGTTGTGCCCTCTCATTTAGTTTTGAATCTTTGCATACCTTTCATGGATTCTTGCACTCTTCTCCCTCCGCGACATTTTTCGAATCGTGAAGATGTCTCCATCTCGGGGGAGTTTTTCAATCTCTTTCCCACTTACACTTGTGATGGTGAAGGCGAAGTGGCCTGGATCGAGTACTTACATGACTTTCTTTCCATGCTTCATGAGGAAGATGGGTGTTCTAACGAATAGGCCAGCTTGCTGCTTGCACACACACTTCGCGAATCTCCATGTTGATGGCTGCTCAGCCTACCCACTAACAACATGCACTCACTTGAGCACTTTTGTGATCTTATTGAAGACATATTCTATCATTTTGATCCATACCATATTGACTAGAAATTGTTACAGCAATGGAAGGCTCCGCATGAATTGGTTATTGATTTTTGGCAGCGCTTCTGTGGCCTGCAGTTTCAAGCTCCGAGGAGCTAGATGAAATTTTCCTATCTTTGGGACCGGTTCAAGTATTGCCTTAAGAAATATGCCCATCCTAAAAAGAATCTTGAGATCAAGCCTCGCTCAACATTCTTCACTGATGGAGTTGCAAAATCTCATGTGGATTTGGTCACTGTCTCGACTGACTATCTGCATTCCTCTCATTCAACATCTCCACCACTGTCGAGTGATGTTGAGGACTATGCTCACACACTTGATTAGCTTTCACATCCTCCCAACATCACTTCTCTCAATTTTCACACAGATTTGGTTGCAATTCCTTCGAGTTCTCATATGCATTCTGTTCTACGACCTTCATCTTCTCACTCGGGTGTTCCTCCAGATGATGTTGTCTTGTGTCTATCCATTCCAAAATCTTCACTTGTTGTGAACAAGGAACAACCCATTGATGAATTTGGTGTTACACAACCAACATTTGTTGTCATTCATGAAGAGTATGAGTGGGAGTTTGAGCATCAATACTAGGCGAAGGATGACTCCCTTCCGTTTGAGCCCCCTTTGTTCTTTCCCAACATCTTTGGTTAACCTGCCATCCATGATTTCACATGTGTGTCTTCATCCACAAATGCACCCATTGTTTATTGCTCATAGGACGCACTAGATGATGGTCCATCATTTAATAATGGAGAGGATAAGTCATTCGTTGAATATCCACTTGACCTTTCATCTGTCTTTTTCGGAAACATGGAGGATGAGTTTGTTCGCTTTTCATCTACCACTCTGTTTGATTCATCTGATCATGAGGATGCTGATGAAATTATTGATTTTTCTAATCATGGCGGTTGTGATCCATTTGTTTCCATATTTGATCGCGATCATGACCTATCGTAGTTGATCTCTCAAATCCATCAGTTTATGATATCTGGTGATGAAGTTGAAACACCCAAGAATGTTGAGGCACTTCAACCTAAGCTGATGCTTATGTCAGGTCCTCGCTCTCTTAGGGTTAGTCTCACTTCCGATCATGAAAATTTTCAATCACCCAAGGTTCCTCATCACTCATTTGTATGAATTGAAGATCCATCTCACACATAGATCATACTTCCTCCACTCGAACTGCACAATCCCATCGCTCATGCATTGGAGGAAGCTTACATTGCAAGCACTTGTTCGCGACGCAAGTTGTCTTTATTTCTTTCGTTTTCTTACATGTCACAGTCAAGGTGTTCTTATGCTTCAAAGTTGAACACAGTGTCACACAACATCATGATAGGTCCACATACTATTCGTCATCCACTTGTACTCACTTATGTCCTGTGGGCACTTTGAAACATGAAGTGTGGTTGTCTTCATTGTTATATATTTCTTGCTTGCTGGTTCGCGCAACTAGGTTACTCACGAACCAAGCCTTCACCAACATGGGTCAACCAATGCGCCAGTGGCTGCATTGGAAATATCACTTCACGTGATCAGGCCCATGTACTGTTAGTGTAGGAGTAGGAGTAGTGTTTGCTTTCAGTCAATTTTCTTGCATGCTTGTTTTCTTACTTGTTTTGTTTGTTTTTTTTTTGTTTGCTTGCTTGCTTGTTTGCTTACTCGTTTTTCTTTCACTTTTGCTTCTGCTCTTGCTTTGTTTTGTTTTTTGTTAGTTCACTTGTTTCATTTAGTTCACTCGTTTCGTTCGTTGGTTAGTTTCACATGAAACCACGTATGACTCTTGAAATGAGTTGAGTGAAGTACAGGAGGGCTTGTACAACTATCACTACTTGGTTATCTATCATCTTGCCTCTATATGGAGAGCTTGTTACTTTTATTCCATGATACGTTGAAGGAAAATACATATTGTTCGATGAGAACCTTGGTGAAAACATAATGCTTGTGCGCTAACTAGTGTCACCTTCTCTAGTCTGTTTTTTTTGGGTTAACCCGTGTCAGCTCAGTCAAGCAGAGTAAGGTGAGGGGGAAAACCTTAACATGCACGTCAGAGATACAATAAACTACTTCTCTACTGGAACATCCTCTTCTACTCTCAATAATTCAGGATCCCTCTTCCACCTCTGAAATGAATAAGTGTTATACACAGTTGAAAATGAAAAATGAAAGAAATGAAAAAAAGTCAAAAAATTCAAAATTCAAAATGAATAATGCGAAAGAAGAGAAAGGATTCCTGCATAGGTACGTGATTCAAGTAACTGCACCAAGGTACTGACCAGGATCATTGGCAACGAATCCATACTTGTGTTCCTATGTGACTCCACCGAGGTACTGTCCAGGCCTGCTCGCAGTGGAGCAACACCAGAGATGAAACTAAGACTCTGATGATTATGTCGCTTGTGCACCTATATACCCCTCAACCCCAATCAAAACAACTATGTTTCCTTGATTTGGAATGTGTGTCAATCGACCAAGGGCTTGGCAGATGTTAATATTACAATCAAGCTAGTGTGAAACCAAGATGAGATAAGAACCAAACAATACTTCCAAAGGTGTTAGACTTGATATTCATGAACAATGTCCATCCAGAGAGTTGGAGTTCTACCAATGTGTCACCAATTTTTGTAGCAGCTACAACCACCCTCCAAAATTTTTCCTAAGCGTCGTTTTGCAACCTCCCTAGCAACCTTTCACATCACCTTGTCTTGCTTCATCAAGTACACAAGGTTCAGTGTTTTGCTTGCACAAAGACAACCTGTCGATCATAGCTTGATCCATTCCCCTCACAGATTATTCACCCAGACTTGGTGCATTTTTAGAGGGCAACCAACCTTCCCTCCAGAAATTGCACAATCCTGTCTGGTAGCCTGTTTGGCTCCAAGATTGCGTAATTCTACCAGTCAACACTCCCAGCAGGAATTGTGCAATTTTCCCTAGGAGGGCTGCTCAGCCCAGAATTTGCACAAATCTAGGCAGAAGTCATTTGCTCTGCCCAGAAATTGTGCAAACCTCCTGGGAAGCCAGCCCATCTCCCAGTAAGAAATGTGCATTTTTCTCAAGCAGATGAGCAGTTGCATGCATGAGCAGTCTGGTTGACAGTTCCACCAGGGACCAAGAAAACTTGACTTGCATGCATGCATGCATGACTTGCTTTTTCCTGGAATAGAAAAAGGCAACATGCAAAAGGCATCCCATGATTCAAGGATCTATTTTTAGCAGTTAGGGGTTACATGCAAAGTTGTTTTAGAAACCCAAATGTCGCTTTTTCCTAGATTTGTGGCATACACGTCATGAGTCCAAACTTATTTATTCGACACATCAAAGATCATTCTTTCACATCGATCTTGGAGTTTTGACATCCCACAGCACATCCATGACTCTTTGACACATTCGGCTCAGCTATTCATGGGTAAGTGGCCTCAACTTGTCTTTTTCAGCATTTCTGTTGCTTTTTGTGTATTCGCTTGTGTGAGTGTTTTTTTCTTGATTTCTTTGAATTCTTGTTGTCGTTTACATGTATACTATCTTGTTCTAGATCTATTCCATTTTTTGTTTCTATCTCACTGATGTCACATGCATGAAACTATTTTACACAAATGTTTGTCGATTCGGCGAATCACTTCACCCACATGCATGTTGATCTGTTTTCTGAATCTTTCATTCATGTTTGCATGCACTGTCAATCACTTATGCTATCACTTAGTTTCGCCATGCATTCATTGTCTTATTTTCTTTCAGTTTCCCATCGGCGATTTGTGCCAACCTTGGCCTGGTTTCTGCCTTCACTCAGATAACATTGCGCAATTTGGGGAAGGAAGGCTCTGCCTTCCTCCCCAAAAATGTGCATTTCTACCCAACACTATCCTCCAGGACGGTTTTGCACATTTTTTAGGGACAGTGACTGCTGGCCCAAAAAATTGCGCAATGCAGTCCCTCAGCCTACAGTCACTCCCAACTCGCAATCCCAGCAGCCAGCAACCAGTATGGATTGTGCATTGCGTAGATCTAGCATCCAGTCTTGCCTCCTAGAAAACCCAGACTGCCTTTTGTGTAGTTCTGGAAGCTAGTCACCTAGTCTCCGAGAAGAAATTGTGCAATCTTGCTTATTAGTTTCCCAAGTACGTGTTGTGTCATTCCCCGAATTTGCTTTGTTTTTGTTGATAAATTTATTGCCATGCATGTTGCTTGTTTCTAGATCTTTCAGGTGTTCATCTATCTCAATGGCTTCCAAGATAACAGGATCATAGGACATTGATGGAATTGCATATGGAGCAAAAATTGAGCGAGTGTCCTCTAGTCTGCCGATCTATGAAGATACAAAGTTGTATCTAGACAAGGACATCAAACTGAAATGGTAAGAGGTCAATGAAACAATTGCAGGCACTTTTGGGGAAGACCTCGAAGACCGTTAGGTGTATATGAACATTCACAAGTATTTATTGTACCAGATTGCATGCAGATACCCCATGTTCCCATGCACGGACATGATACACTGGATTTTCTCTCACACTGATCCCGAGATTATGACCCTGAGTAGTGCCAGTGGTACGAAGCTTGTGACCTACTGGGCATGAGATTATGATGAGATGTATCAAATGTTAAAGCCTGTGACTGTCATGAAGACTCCATTCAGCTTACCCAATAACAGTGCTAACTCCAGAGACATTCTGAAGGACTAGGTAAAGGAGCCAGCTCAATTCAGGATGACACCCAACCAAATCTACAAGATGAAAATACTGAGGAAGGCGTACCAATACTTGGTCATATTTGCATGTCGACTGTATGGCCAAGAAAGCATTGAAACCTTTCCACAGAGTTGGGTGATCGCACTAGACCAACTGGACAGAGAAGAAAAACCATCTAACTGGTCCGCCATACTAGCTCATTAGCTGAAGGAGCATGTAACTAAGGCTTGATAGTCACCCGGAGGCATGCATATAGATATTTACATGTTCGCCTACATCTTAGATGTAGTCTGTGCCCAAAAGGAGTTCCCGGGCTTAGAGTGGGCATGGTCACCGGCGAAGACTATTGTAAACACATATTTCAAGTTATTGTCTGAATGCATCTTTAGAGGAGTAATCACATGACTACCCGATCATTTTGTCACCCCAGTGTACAAGATGATATTTGAACAAGATCCACCCTACATGTCAAAGGAAGAAATGGAGGCATTAATAGGCAATGCAAATTGGTATGCCTCACCGTCCGACACATTCATCCGAATGTCCAGTGCGGATTAGGTTATATGAGATCCGGAGTATCAAGCAAGTAGATGTTGAAGCAGAACAGATGAATAAGAACCTGTAATCCATATTTTTCATTGTCCTTAACTTTATCCAATCATGCCTCCAAAAGACAAAGGACCAGAAGAACCTATGAGTCCTCTAATCGACCCTCCCATTGATTTTCACCACATCCCTTTGGCAGACAGAGACTATAAAATTCATGAAACTCTTTGTGAATTTGATCTTTTTGAGATGTATTGTTGGCTTGAGGACACGTTTATTGATAAATCTAATGATATTCAACTATGGGAGTCCAATTTGCCCCACTATATCTTTCCCCGTACCCACAACACCCCTGAATTCATTAGGAAGTGTCATGCTTGCTATCTACCCAGCCAAAGAGCTATTATTGCCCCCAATGGAGAAATTTTGTTCACTATCACTCCTCAAGCTATAGACCAAATGATGCAAGCCCCTACAGTATAGAATGCCACTTTTTTTCCTATGAAGCACTGGTTGAATTGTATCAGAAGATGGCTTTCCTAGAAGAGCCAAAACCCTTGAACTTTTCTTGACTGAATATTCGCCATTACCCAAGAAAAATCCTCCCTATCCATCCTCCATTTTCTCTCATAGAGCCAAGAAAATCATCACATTCATATCCTACCTCCTTTGCTATTACTAGATCAGTGGGTAGATGAGGAAATTATAGGATTTCTTTCCATTTTCTCTATAGATTCCAAGCCTTCCATCTTGTTTAACTTCAACCAATTTCTTGCAAATGCTATCCATGAGCAGTTTATCAAATTCCAGACTAAGGAAGTATTCAAATATGCTTTTGTGTTAGTTTATATGTTTTTATATTTTCAGGGAGACAACCTCAAGCTTGCCTTACAAAAGCTGGATGTAGAAGGAAATCAACAGTCAATCATCTTTTAGACTATGCTAGTAATGAAGGAACAAAAGGAATTTTCATACAAGCAGTTCATAGAGATGTTTGTACATCTAGCACACAGTCTCCTAAGAAACAGGACAGAGCCAAGGATCAGTGAAGAAATTAAGTTTTGCAGCTATTAGACCAAGTCCAGATAGGGGATTGGTACCTTTATCAGAATTACACAGAGCTGAGGGTATTTGGGTGTGAGCTTGCCCCTTACAAGCTACCAAAATTCCTCCAAATGAGGATTTTTGCTCTATAATACATCAGGAAAATGCTCAATATGGATGAGATCCACTTTGTAGCTATCAAGAAGAAATCCCAACTCAAAATCAAAACTCAAATAGGGCCTTTCATTTGCAAGAACAGGGTAGCAGGGGAAGAGGCAAATAAACTATTGAAAGAGATGCATTTCAGCCTCAGTTTCACGTGGTCATATAATCCATTGGGGTTCATCTCCAAGTTGAGGGTAGAAAACAAGTCTACTTATTATTTTCACACGACCAGACCAGAGATTGAAAAGTATAAAAACCAGTTAGAATGGACTGAGAACATCCTACAAGAGGCAGAGGAAAAGTTGGTGTCATCTTCAACGGTACAGAATCTTATCACAAAGGAGAAAACAACAAAGAGGAGCAGGGAAGAAGTCACCTTCACTGACTGAGATTTCTAGTGAAGGCTTTAAAATCATGTACAAAAAGAAGGCCAAGCTACATTCTAAACTAAGCCTACACAAGGATTCAGAGAAAGAGGACATTATCACTACTAAAGAACCAATTGTTTCCTCATTAGTGGGTGATCAGACTACACTTTCTCCCACTACCTCCATAACTTCACAAGATTAGCAACAGGTTATGCAAACTAGCACATCTACCACATGGGAGACAGAAAAGAGTATATTTGACATTTTCAAGGAGATTAAAGTGAGGAATGAGGCCTTGAAGATCAACACATACACTCAGTTTTGGAAGCAGACTTCCAGTTCTCAAAGCAGGTTGTTGTCAGCCTTTGATTCAGAGAAAGGTAAAATAAAAATGGCATTCCTCCAAGCACAGATTCCCCAACCCAATGTAGCATCAGACTATAAGAAGACATCATTTGAATTTGATGTGAAAGGAATACATCCCATTCACCAAATGGATATGCACAAGTAGACTGGGCAGATGATTTCATCTACTCTCACTAGCACTGCTATGAGTTTGTCTAAATTGCAGGTTACATTGG
Organism: Pinus taeda; assembly: GCA_000404065.3. Lineage (NCBI taxonomy): Eukaryota > Viridiplantae > Streptophyta > Pinopsida > Pinales > Pinaceae > Pinus > Pinus taeda. The sequence goes on along the minus strand of APFE030758499.1, from coordinate 15,633 downwards.
CCAATGTTCAATCACAGTTGAAGATGGAGAAGGTCTCTGCACTTGCCAAAGACACAAGGATCAAAGATTTGGAGGACTTGGTGATCAAAATAGGTTATGATCCTACAAATATCGATGCTACAGAAGAGCTCATGAGGAAAAAGAATATAGACATAGAAGCATTAAGGAAACAGTTGCCAGCCACAGAAGATCCTTTGGCCAAGGACATTAAAGAAACAGAGACACAAAAGGCAGATATGATGAAGCTCATCATGGAGCAAAGTGCATAGTTGAAGCAAATGGAGACAGAGATGGAAAAGATAATAAAAGAAAAGGAGCAAGCTTCCAAAATGGTTGTTGTCCCTTTGGAAGCACTCCCTATCAAAGCAATTCCTATAGCTACATATTCTACAACAAAAACAAGGGTTGATGTAGATCAGTTGGCAAATGCAGCAAAACATGTCTCTCCAGACTTAAGAAATCAAAATATTGCAGGCTCAAGTCAATCTTCTTCAAGATCAGAAGACAAAGAATGAGACTTCCCATGCAGCAGAGCTACAAAGAAATCAAAACCAGATAGAAATATGGAGGAAATCGGCAACCGAGTCCTTTATTGGCCACACATTGGCCCACGTCAAAGAAATTATATGGAACAACATCATTGAGGCAATGGATGAAATCTAGCCTTCTATCGATATTATATTTGAGCAGAAAGAGTTGATGGAGAAAGCCAAGCAGGCCATTTCCACTATCAACAATGAATTGGGAGAAATGCCTACCACAACCAACTGCAACATCAAATTTATCAACTCTAAAAACAAATATGAATTGGATGATATAGGAGTAGATGACAGAATAGAAATAACTTATAAGTAAATAAAGTTCTGACAAAGAAGAACTTGGTTGTGCAGCTGACAAAGAATGTCACACTTTGGAAGTAGTAATTAACAGGTTTTTCACCAGAATAGAAGCATTAAATAAGAAGGGCATGCCTTCTTTATTTGTAATCAATGACAAGCTGATGACTAGGGAAGATTATATGAAGAAGCTCAAAGACATTGCAAAGGATACGACCAAGTCTTCCCACATCAAAGGTGTTATGATAGGGAGAGATTTTATGAAGCTATCGGTAATATGAGTTTCATCCAACATGAGATAAAACACATTTTTGTAGTAAAACCCACATTCGCTCGGTATATCAAGGTAGATGAGATCTATCGTAGAGTAGCAAAAATTTCCATTCCAGATGAAGAGCGGTGGGATAAACTGTGTGAATTCCAGGATTAAAGAAAGGGTCGGCTTCATAAGCGCAACACACAAATAGAGGCCACTCAGCAACTGTTCTCCACCAAAGTAATGCCTGATGTCCAGATCACTTTGCCAATTCACCTCTTTTGGTTGCATTATTTCATTTCTGTTAGTCTAAAGTTAATAATAGAATGCCATGTCAACGAGGCATTAATAGTAATATTTTTTGCAAATTTTGTTTAAATACTTCATTCAATCGAAGTATTGAGGATTGGCTCTTGATCATTGTAACTCTTTTTATCAAAGCACTATACTTTTCCATGTTGCTGGAGCATCATTAATAAAAAGACTCTTCGCAGGAGACTTGTGTTGCGATATATCGGTGATGTTTTTCTTACTGTAATTGTGTTTCCATTGTTATTCTTTCTCTGTTTATGATCTAAAATCTAATTGTAAAACATGAGATGTGAAAAGTAAGATATGTTATTGAGCACCTTATTTGGACCACGTTTACAATATGTATGTTTTCTTCTGAAGTCTAATTGAGAAATTCTTAAATTCTTTTCAATCACTACTGAATCAACTCTTTTCTCCATTCCATAATTCAATTTAAAGATGCAGTAAATGTAACTAGCTTGCCCTGTGATTACTCCTTTGAACTTTTGATGCAGCATCCAACTTAATTTGACTCCATAGCCCAATGGAAAGAAATTAATTTGATTAGATCAACCAACCAACCAATCAAACAAACGACCAAGCATAATCATAACTAGCATAAAATCAACTTAAAAACCAAGCTAAATCATAAAGAAAGATCCCTCTCTAAAGCTGGCAGGGCTAGATCCCAGCTTCAAAAGTGGTTTTGATGTTGTCTAATGTATTTACTCCGACAAAATCAAAACTACATAATGATAACACTTGGTGCCATAATTTATGTACTTTGTAGCCTCGACAGTAAACTATGCTCCAAGCTAAGCTCATATTTGAGCTTGAGCAACAAACTGAGGTGCAAATGACTTTGGGTGCATGCCTTTGCTAGCTTGGTAAAGATTAGCACGGGAAATCGAATTTATGGGAACACTCTCATTGTTTAGAGGAAATTTCCTCTAGTGATTGAATGTTGGTTACATCCGTAGATAATCAAAGTTTTTCAACTATTTAATGGGGTGAATACAAATATGAATTTGACATGGGAATGATACCCTGCATGGGATATTCTAGAGTGGGAATGATACCATACGTAACAATGTTATGGTTGACAATTTTGAGGGTTGGCACATGAGTTTGAGTGCTATAGGATTAACATCTAAGAGCCAAATAAAGGCCTTCATGTTGGTGTAATCAAGCTCAATTTTCCAAGAACCTCTAGCCCTCCTGATTCATTATATTTATCTCATTGTTTAGCGATCTATGTTATCTATAACACCATATATGCACCATCTGCCATGATAATTAATATTTATCACACGAAAAATTGGAATTGATGGTGATGAGGGAGAGTCTTTGCAATCCACCACACAAGAACAAACTTGGTAGTGGAACATCATTGATAAATTCACATTTGTGATGATAAAGTAAGGAAGGGAGTTATTTCTCACTCCATTATAGGGATGTAAACTTTTTGGAATGATATATGGCTCTTGTCACAAAGAAATGTTCTTTTTGAGTGCAATACAAAGTTTTGTATTGCTAATAATGTAACATCTCGAGTGACACACAATTTTGTATTATGGAAATAGTGAGATGTCAAGCTTAAGATTCTCAAATTTTATGTTAACCAATCCTTACACTTAGCAGTGAGCAATAATGTGGGAAAAGAAACTTGATAGAAATTTAGAAGCTTGCAATTTTTTTTAAAGATCTAGTTCTTTAAAGGCTACTTATAGGTTGGATTTGTTAGTTGGAAATATATTTCCATAAATTGTTCTTCAATTAATGTAAGGTTATGATTTTAGGTTAAAACCATTTCTTAGTTTAGGTTAAAATCGTTTCTCTTGGAGTCTTAGTCACTCATATTAATTTGGTCTAGTGTTTTGTAGCTGCGTAAGAAAATTTTATTAATATATGCGAGTGTATGTACATTTTACATTGCTAGGTTCTCCAACATTAGTCTTCACAAGCTCTCTAGCCTCAAACCATACTGGCGCACTAGCCTAAATAAAACATATTTACATATGCATTTACAACTAGGATCAAACTAGGGGTATTATACGAAAACCCCTACTCAAATAAGTTTTTTTTTTATCTTCATCTACCATTGTTGTTGACATGTTGCTAATTTTGTTTCCTAGGGTTATCAATAAAGTGGATGCATTTTCTAGACTTCTCCAAAGTTTTATATATCTTGACATTTGATTCCACTAGCATTCTCTAATTTCTTTTTTTATCTATTTTAACATTTGATCTCCACTTGCCTCCTCATATAGTGTAAGTGATTTGACATATTTTATATGATGCATTAAAATTGTAGTGATAAAAGTGACAAGTATATGCCAAAGACCACATTTTGTAGTGTGAGGAAAACATGAAATTTGCCACTTAGAAAATTCCACTCACTTAAAAAAGGGAATGGGATCAGAACGTTAAGGTCATCATTGGTGATATATGTTGCAACATTTCCCACCATGTAGTCATGATATGCTTACTAAGGGCTTCCTACTCGAAATTTACAAATTTTCGTTCTCTTTTATCTTTCCACCATTATTAAGATGTAGCATGCCATTTTCATAAACATAGAGCACATTAGTGCCATTGTGTTGTCATTCATTTTAGAAATGAGCTTCACCACTATGACATCATCTTGAGCACAAAGATAATTTGAGAAATTTGTCAATGTTTCCAAAGAGATGCATATTTTCCATTCTCACATTTTTTACTCCATGTGATGTTTGCAGGTTGCCAATTGTATCTAGAGGCTTTCCAAATTCAATGATTACTCCAACAATAGATACATTCCTCCACAATTGGATTGAATTCTACATAGGACAATAGTGTTAGGTTTCTCAAGATGACACATAAGGTTACATTTATTTAGGTCAAGTTACAAATATTCTTGCGCTTAATTTTCAATTATTGTTTAACCCGTACTAAGACATATGGATGACTCTTTTGCATGTGATTGCAAAAATTATCAAACATTTGATATGTTGTCGATATGGACAATGTTATAAGAGTAGCTCTAAGGCATGGATCTTTAATGAAAAAAAAAATCTCAACTACAAAAACACAAGCTCTATTAATATTCAAGCAAGATATATTGGTTTGGGGTTTTCTCTAGGTTGTAAAAGGAAGCGAAGAACTAGGGATGATGGGTTATTGCATGTATGAAGATATGTCACTAGTGGTGCAGCCACTAAGCCCAACTCCTCATGTTACTTTGTTTTACTCTCTTCTATGTTCCTTAGTAGCTAAGGTCATGGGCATTAAAGGATTGGGGACACTTATGTGAGATTTGCATTGTAACTAATACTTTTGATATTACACATTTCATTCCTTGTGTAGGGTGGTTGGATTTGTAGGACATTGAAGGGAATAGGTAAGTGCACAAATATTTCGATGCACTGTGGGAGGAGATTATCAATGAAAAAATTGAGAGGAATAAGGAAAATTAGTTGGGAAAGCAAGGTTGTTTATGTAGACATGATGCTTGACATCTCTTAGAGTACGAATGCCATATTCATAAAATTAAGCACCAGGGAGAACATCAATGCCCATGTTTTGGACATCTTGATTGGTAGAATTAATATTTCAATAATTAATTTGGATAGGTAAACATAGGAGACATTCAAAAATCTATTGTGATAAAAAGATAATACAGAAAAATTTAGTGGATGATTGGAAAACATTACACAAATTTATGTGATTTCCCAAGTCTTAAGTACCTACAATGGATAGCCAAAAAAACAGAGAAATTGCATTTTTTTTATTTCACTGTTGCTTCGCTATTTAAATGGATATTTGCACTATGGTAGAATGCAATATTCATGAGTTTGATGTTTGTGGCAATGATATCCCAATTGATAGCCATTATAAGATTATATAGGAGAATAGCTATTTATTAGGGACCTGGGCAAAAGATTGATACATGGACGAATCACAAAATGTACATGTAAATTAGAAGACGAGTAACAAAACATCGATTTCTTTGCAGGAGATGACAAGTTGGTGAATGGACAGGTAGAGGGGATTAATGGAATACATAAATGAACATTTAATAGAAGGTATCTGATGATACACAAGGAAGAAGGATAGAGATGAAACCCATTATTTTCCTTCTAAGACATGAACCTATTAAATGCATCTTAAATAAACATCTAATTCAAAACAATCATACTAGATTTTTATTTGAAGTGTAACTTGTATTTTCCATGGAGTTTTGAAGCAAATCAATGATCTTAATCAATGAATTAAGCAAAATCTAAGCTATGTGCAAAGTTATGCTCTTCATTATTTCTATTAAAATGTGCCCTTCATTCATTGCAATTCATTATATATAACATAGCAATTTAAACATTGGACATTTTTGCATTTTTCTGGGCAATTATTTTGATTAGTTTTGGCAGAAATTTGATAGAGACATTTTAGAATCTTACATTTAGTGTTGTAATCTGTAGAAATAGAGTGCCCTTTCATGATGTTAAATCCATTTATATATTTAAAATGAATTATGAACCATTTAAATTCAACCAATTCTAAAATCATGTCGAATATTTGTAAAAACTAAAGGATGAATCCAATCGCTAACGATATTAGTCAAAAACTAAAATAAGAAGAGAAACCAGCCAACTGTAATGCACATTGAGATCAGGTCGCAGTCAAAAGAAACGACTGGTCTATTCAAATGGACGGCTCCACTACCAAATTGCATAAAGAATTGGTAAAGCAGATTTGCGCAGGAAAATCAACTCAGTTACGCAGGTCTGCCAAACGTTTTTGCGCACAGAAACGGATGGATGGGAATGGTCAATAATGCTGTGACGGGAGGAAGGGGAATTTGGCAGGAAGCTTCATGCTTCCATCGTTCAGATTAAGGTATATCGCCACTTAATTTGCTCAAGAAAATAAGAAGCGCAGTAATCAACCACATACCAGAGCTGTTTTGTTTTCAATCGTGTGCCCAACTATTGAGGTCTCCATACAAAAAAAGAGTAGCAAAGACGTAGCTGGTAAATTCAGACGCAAATATTGAAGCTCAGCGCACTTTCTCAATCTCTGCAAAATATATTCTTTTTTATTCTGTATTTAATGGCAGACTTTACCCCATCCCTTGACGCTACATCCTTAGCATCCACCTCCACGGCCCCCTCCCATGGCAATAACAACTGCTGTGTGTATGATGTCTTTCTGAATCACCGAGGCCCTGATGTCAAGAAAGGACTCGCTACCCATATCTACTATCGCCTTAAAGGTCTTGGATTGGCAGTTTTTCTGGACCAACAAGAATTGGAAAGAGGAGATGGCTTGAATGCTCAAATCGAAGGGACTATTCGAACAGCCTCAGAGCATGTTGCATTTTTTTCTCCGCGATATGCTCAATCGAACTGGTGCCTCGACGAGCTGGTACAGATGTTGGAGTCGGGGTCGGCAATAATTCCGGTCTTCTACAAAGTCGGGCCCGCAGATCTTCGGTGGACGCGGCGCGGAGATGGAGTTTATGCGCGAGCTCTGGGCATGCTCGAAAGGAAGAGAACATTTGATTCTCAACGGCGATATGACCCCAAGACCATGGAAAAATGGAGGAATGCTCTTTCTGCCGTGGCAGATATAAGCGGTTTTGAGCTGAAGGACAAGTAATTAGATTCTCCAAATCTCGCTATTATTTGAGTTTTGTGCATTGCTGGCTTGATAAGTATATCACATATTATTTATGTAGATGTTTCGTATTAGTCAAATAACTGTGATTGTGAATATTGTTCAGGGAAGAGTGGCAGCTGGTCGAGGAGGTCGTCCAACAAGCTTTGAAAAAGGTTCGCAAACCACCTTTGAACATTGCTAAATACCCTACTGGCCTCGATGACAAAATAAAAGATGTGGACTGGACATTGTCACTGCAGTGGCAAAGCCAGAAGGCTAAAGTTTGGGAATTGTAGGTCTTGGCGGGCTGTTATCATTTTAGATGATATTGATCATATGGATCAAATGGATGCATTATTTGCACCGGTTAAAGATACTATTGATGTAGGTAGCTTAATTTTAATTACATCTCGCAATAAGGATGTGCTTATAAGCGCAGGTATTGGTGAGTCATCCATTTATACACTGAAAGGCATCAATCCAGAGCACTCGCAAGAACTCTTTTGCTGGCATGCCTTCGGTCAACCCCGTCCTGTTATAGGATTTGAAGAAGTGGTTAAGCAATGGTTTGCCACTATCGCTTAAAGTGCTTGGGGCGCTTCTTCGTGGAAAAGATGTTTGACGCATTGGAGTGCGCAATTGCGGAAAACCTCCAAAGTACTTCCCGACGATATACGAAGCAGACTTAGAATTAGCTACGATGCTCTGGATGAAGAGGAGAAGCAGATATTCTTAGAATCAGCCTGTTTCTTTGTAGGAGAAGACATGGATACCGCTATAAGAGTATGGGATGGATCCGACTGGGAAGTGTTGCTGGGTCTTTGGAAGCTGGAAAACAGATGCCTGGTTGAGGTGGACAGTGCGAACCGTCTCAGAATGCACGACCACCTACGAGACCTCGGCAGAGATATCGCCGAGAATCCAGAATATCCACGTCGGCTTTGGCGTGTCACAGAGAATCTTCTTCATAATATGTCTAGCCAATCATTTGTAAGTATTCTTGATGGACTTTCGAAATAGCCTTGTGCCATCAAAGTTGTCTGTCAAGTTCTGAAATCTTAGAACTTCCCAATATTTTCAATCTTGTTTCTTACAGCTCTGGGTGAACAATTCAGGTGCGTGGAATTAGCATGGTTCACGGAAATGGCCCTGAACAATCTTTTGAAAACCTTGCCGGCAGATGCAACCTAAGCAGGTTGCAGCTGCTTAGGGCTGAAAGTCATTCTGTTGAAAGAGTACTGAGAAGTGAACAGTCACCACCACTATTATATTTCCGTTGGGAGCGCTGTCCTAAGTCCTCTTTACCTCCCTGGATTCCATTAAAGAATTTAAGAGTATCGTAGCTAATAGAAGGGCGACTACTGAAAAGACTCTGGCGACATGAATCTCACGTATAGTGTTGTTTTTCGTGTTTTTTAAACAGATCTATTTACTTTTTTTTCATATTTTAAAAATTGTTGAACTGAGTTTTTGTTATCGTATGCCACAATGACAAAAAGATGTAGAGGTTCAAACTCACTTTAATAATGCATCTGAACACTGCAGGCACCTCTGCAATTGAGGGAATTGCATATTGATGCTCCCCTTTCGAAAGTTCCAAACTCCATTGACAAGCTCAAGCGTCTCGAAAAAGTTGTTCTGCACACCGGATATCTTGAAACTTTTTCAAATGAATTTTGGAACTTATCAGGACTCCAAATTCTTCACTTGGGGTGCTCCAAGCTGCAAACCTTACCAGAATCGTTTGGGAACCTGACTGGCCTCCAAAGTCTTGACATGGGCGGGTGCTTTAATCTACATACGCTCCGAGACTCGGTCGGCAACCTAACTGGCCTCCAAAGTCTTGGCATGGTCATGTGCTGCAATCTGCAGACCCTCCCAGACTCGGTCGGGAACTGACGGGCCTCCAAAGTCTTTGCTTGGTCGGGTCCTCCAATCTACAGAGACTCCCATGCTCGATCGGGAAATTAATGGGCCTCCAAACCCTTAACTTGCTTATGTGCTCCATATTGCAGACGCTCCCTGACTCGGTCGGTAACCTGAAGGGCCTTCAAAGTCTTTGGCTGGCTCGGTGCTCCAGTTTGCAGACGCTCCCAGACTCGGTCGGGAACCTAACGGGCCTCCAAATTTTTAACTTGGCCGGGTGCTCCAAACTGCAGACGCTCCCAAAGTCGGTCGGGAACCTAAGGCGGCTCCAAAGTCTTGACTTGGAATGGTGCTCCAGTTTGCAAACGCTCCTAGAGTCGTTCGGGAACTTGTGTTGGAATTTAATTCCAACTGCATCACATTAATGCAGAACAAAATCTGATCTTCAGCAATTAATTTCAGATTGTTCGGTGCCGTAAAAGTTCCCTGATATTTTGCAGAATTAAATCCCCTGCAGACAGCCGTCTTATTTTTTATGTAAAAGTCATCACCGCCTCACCGCCTCTTCTGCAATAAATACGCAGATAGAGATCAGCAGATATTTTGTTTAGTTTATGATTAAACTCAGATATTTATTTTTCCTATAAATGTAACACACAACAGTCCTGTTCATAAAATCAGGCAGTGCAAAAGATTTCTGAACAGCAGTTTTGTTTTTCTGTCTGAGTTTTAGAACAGCAGTTCTGTTTTTTTGAGTGAAGGTTAGAAGAACGAGTGTCTCTTCTGTAATTGCACAGCAGTGCTGAACCTGCGATTTTCTGAGATAGAAAATCGATTTCTGGAACTGAAGCGTTCCTCTTTTGTAACAGCGAAGTTTTTATATCAGCTTGCTTATTGTTCATAAATACAAGTTTACAGTTCATCAGTTTACTGTTTTACTGATATTTAGTTACTGTTACACCAAGTGTTAAAAAAACACTTTGATTTTACTCTAAGTAATTTTTGATGCCCATAAAATGACTTAGCGTCAAAATCGTGTTGCTAAAACACCGTAAGTCGAAAATAGTTTTGCGTCAAAAAAACACTGTTGCTGAAACACCACGTTCAGCAACTGACGAAATTTTTACGTTGCTGAAACACCTGTTTCAGCAAAGCGGTTACGTTGCTGAAACACCAGTTTCAGCAAAGCGATTTTTTTTTCTGTTTTCGCTGTGTAAAAAAACAGAGCATTGTTGTGTTCTGTTCTTTTTGTTCGGAATGCCCAGAAATTCCCAACATGGTATCAGAGCGTTGTTCTCTGGTCTTTTGTGTTTGAAATCACCATAAAATTCCAACAACTTGAAGGGCCTCCAAAATCTTTACTTGGCCGGGTGTTCCAATCTGCAGAGGCTCCCAGACTTGGTAGGGAACCTGACGAACCTTAAAACTCTTTACTTGTTTGATTGCTTCAATCTGCGGAGTATCCCAGAGTCCTTGGGGAATCTGATAGGCCTCCAAAGACTTGACTTGTTGGTTGCTTCAATCTCTTGACGCTCCCAAAGTCGGTGGGTAACCTTACGGGCCTCCAAAGTCTTTGTTAGAGGTCGTGCTCCACTCTGCAGACGCTGGTCCCAATCTCGATTAGGAACTTAACGGGTTTGAGAGTGTCGTGAAATCTACGGGTGTTCCAATTCAGAGATGTTGCCCAGTATTGAACATTTGAGCTCGTTGGAGATGCTATAAGGGTCTGTGTCCCAAAGTGCATTGGAATGCAGGAGTAATGGAATAACTGCGCCAACTCGTGGGAAGAGGCTGCCAAGAAGAGTAAGCTACAGGGAAATACAGGCCTGAGGACGATTCATCGATTCAGAATGACAAACAATACTGTCAGGCTTCTGAAATGCGTAGCGGGGGTTTGTCTAATATGTTTATGGGTGAGCATTGTAAAACTCCTTCGAATTCCGTCCTTGTTTGGTTTATTATGTCGCTATTAAGGTTTAAACCCTTTTTTTATTTTGCCATGTAACAAATCCATTTTATCGTCTGAGAGCTTGGGGTTTGGCCTTAATCAGCACTTCAATAATCCTTTCTTTGGTGCGTCTCGCAGAACAGGGGATGTCGTGAGGGGTGGGTTGCGAAAGCCTTGGGATGCAGTGGAAGAGAAGGAAGCTTTGTATGTGTGGGTGGACATGCAGGGATTGGGAAAAGAAGATGTCAAAGTTTATGCGGAGGAGAACGCACTGGTGATAAAGGGGGAATCGCTCTCAGACACAGACTTGAACGGCGATAGATGGAATTACAGCTCCCGGATTGAACTTCTTCCGAAAGTTTACAAGCTGGACTAGATCAAAGCCCAGATGAAGAATGGTGTTCCCAAGTTTACAGAGGAGGAAATCAAGAATGTGAGTAGGGTTTTTGTATGCACAAGTGCAACCGTGGAGGTTTTACCTTTTTGTATTTTCATTGTGATGATGTTCTCTCTGGTTTAATCACAATACAATGGCGCAGAGTGTAAAACTTGGAAGCTAAGACAGTTTCAAAGTGGTGCTCATATTTTCAATCTTAAAAAGGTATCAATGCATCTAGATTCTAAATTCTCTTAGATTTTGGTTTTCCAAAGATTTTGATTCCGAACATTGTTATAATCAAAATTTCTGTAAATTTTCATGTCCAGACTCCAATTTAGATGAATGAATAAAATTTCTATTGATTTTCGTTTTCAGACACACCAACCAATTTAGATGAATGGAATATGGAGGGTGATCGAGATAAGTTCCTCACACATGTTTTGGTTTGACATTTTATAAAGTGAGACAATTTGAATAATGTTGGAAATTTTCTGCTAAATTTCAAAACAAAATCACTAAACAGAGAACAATGCTCTGTTTTTCTCCAGGATCTTAACACAAAAAAAATTATGAGCAGACAAAGTTTTACACATACAAATAAAACTTGTATTCATTAACAAAATGCCTGATACAGAATAAGATCTTCTTCCTCCAACAAAGGGATTACACCAGTTCCAAAAATGAATTTACTCTGTCTCTGCAACAACAACAAAAATACTTTGTCTCATAATAAAAATTCAACATTGTTGTATAAAATTTTTATTTACGCGCTGCTGCGTTACATTCCATATGCCTTCAAAAGAAACATTACATATTCAACCAACAAAAGTTTAACATCCATACGCTGTTGTGTATCTTCTCATTACATTTCATATGCAATGAACAACATCTCAGAAATTCACACTGCTGTGTGAAAAAATGATTTTCCTTTGTATTTTCTTACATTTCATTACAATGCGTATATTATAATGAACAACAAAAAAAAACTTACATATCAATAAAACATAACTATTTGTTTTTTTTTTTTTTTTTTACATGACCCATACTCCCGTACAAAATAACATAAATCTTTTACCTACATTTACGACCATCAATTAATTTTACTTATTGTTTTACTGGCTGTCAAAAACTTTCACTTCACGCAATATTCATTTGTTGCAGGCATGTACATTAACTTTGGTTTAATCAACGGACATCATCCATCCTTGCAATCAGACGAATATTGCTTGCCCAAACCAAACGAATGTTACGTCCCGATGAAAAGATGTTTTGCAAAAAGTACTGAGGACACACGTCGAAAGGTGTACAGTAGCGGAGCCCCTCAGAGGAAAACCACTACCTCAGCAAAAGTGGTATGATGGAAACAGGTTGTTTTCATGAATTAAATGCAGCAGTTGGAAATTACATTTCAACACTCCCCTTTAATTTCAACTACTCGGTTATCAGTCATACCCAGACATTTCTTCAAAAACTCAAAACTTTTCTAGTCCAATGGCTTGGTCAGAATGTCTACAACCTGCTCCTGAGTCCTGCAATGTCTTAAAACAATTTCTCCATTCCTTACCAATTCCCTGATGTAATGAAACCTTGTGTCAATGTGTTTCGTTCTCTTATGAACCACCGAATTCTTGGATAATGCAATAGCTGAGCTATTGTCACAAAAAATCACCGTTCCTTTTGCCTGCTCTTGGCCTAAGCTCCTTAACATCCTTCCCATCCAAACTGCTTGACATGCTGTTGTTGTAGCTGCCACATATTCAGCTTCTGCTGTAGAAAATGCTACAATAGGTTGTTTCTTAGAAGCCCATGAAATAGCTCCTAAACCCATGTGAAAAACATAACCGGATGTGCTTTTCCAATCATCTACACTTCCAGCCCAATCACTATCAGTGTATCCAATTAAATCTAAACATTCTGAAGTAGTATATAAAATGCCAAATCGTTTAGTACCTTTAACATACCTCAGAATTCTTTTTGTTGTCTTCCAATGTGCTTCTTTTGGCCTCTCCATGAATCTGGAAATTAAACTAACAGCAAACATTATATTCGGCCTAGTTGCAGTCAAATACATAAGGCTGCCAACTATGCTCTTGTACAAACTAGGATCAAAATCCTTGCTGTTGTCCTCTTTGCTGAGTTTTAATCCCATTACTGTGGGAGTGATTGCTGCTTTGCTCTCCTGCATGTTGAATCTTTCCAATACTTCATTAACATATTTTGCTTGTGAAATAAAAATTCCATTTTCATTTTGATCTACTTCTATTTCTAAAAAGTGTCTCAGCAAACCCATGTCAGTCATTTCAAATTCTTCTTTCATGACTGTTTTGAAGTTTTCAATAAGGTAGTCATCATTACCTATGAAAATAACATCATCAACATATAACACAACAATTAGTATTTTACCATCCTTTTCTTTGATGTAAAGGGTGGGTTCTCCCTCACACTTTTCAAATCCTTTTTCCAGTAGATAGGAATCTATCCTACTGTACCACGCTCTTGGCGCTTGCTTCAGCCCATAGAGAGCTTTCTTCAATCTGCACACTTTGTGCTCTTGGCCTTTCTTTTCATAGCCTGGAAGTTGTTCAATGTAAACCTCTTCCATTAACACTCCATTTAGGAATGCTGACTTCACATCGATTTGGTAAACTTTCCACTTGTTTTGTGCTGCTATGGACAACACTGCTCTCACGGTTTCCATTCTTGCAACCGGTGCGAAAGTCTCCTCATAGTCTCTCCCATACTGCTGCTTATATCCTTTGACAACAAGACTTTCTTTGTGTCTTTCTATTTTGCCTTCAGCATTACTCTTGGTTTTATAAACCCATTTGACTCCAATGACTTCTTTTCCTTTTGGTAGCTCAACCAAATCCCATGTCTTGTTTTTTTCTATGGCATTGATCTCCTCATCCATAACTTCTATCCATTTCCTATCTTTAATTGCGTCTTCAAAATGAATAGGGCCATCAACATGACAATATAATGCAAACAAAGAATTCATACCTTCATTTGCTGCCTCTTGTTCATAAATATCACTTAAATTTATGAACTTCTTACCTCTTTCATTTGGTGTACAAGTGCTTGAAGATGCACTTGAATTTTCTCCTTGTGGTGTGCTTGGAGAAGCACTCTCATTTCTCCTCAAGGGTGTCTCTTGCTGCCCTTGCATTGGCGCTGTTGTTTGGGGATGTATTTCAGCCATCTCCTCATCATCTTCATCATGAGACAAACAGTTTTTAACATTCACTGTTTTCTCTATGCTTCTATCCCAAGTTTCCTCCTCAATGAACTGAACATCTCTGCTCACAAAAAACTTCTTGGTAGATGGGATACACAACCTGTAAGCTTTGAATTCCTCACTGTATCCAATGAAAATACATTTCTCCCCTTTGCTGTCCAACTTCCTCCTTAGCTGATCTGGAATGTGTGCATAACCCACACATCCAAAAACTCTCATGTGGGTGACTCCTTGCTTTCTCCCACTCCATGCTTCTCCCGACACTCTATTCATCACTGCTTTTGTAGGACACCTGTTCAAAATATACGCTGCACAATTTACAGCTTCAGCCCAATAGTCATTTGGCAATTTCTTTGCCTTCAGCATACTCCTCGCCATATCCATGATGGTCCTGTTCTTCCTTTTAGCAACTCCATTTTGCTGTGGGGTGTACCTTGTTGTAAATTGTTTGTGTATTCCATTTTCTCTGCAAAACCGTAGGAATTCTTTGGAGATATACTCACCTCCTCTGTCTGTTCTGAGAACTTTAATATGCAGCCCGCTTTGGTTCTCCACAAGTACTTTGAAATTTCTGAACTTCTCAAACACTTCACTTTTGTTTTTAAGAAAACAGACCCAAGTTTTCTTGTAAAATCATCAATAAAAGTTAGGAAATATTGGCTGCCTACAAGTGATGGAGCCTGCATCGGTCCACATAAATCTGAGTGGACAATTTCTAAGGGTCCCTTTGCCCTTATGCTTTTACCTGATGGAAAACTTTCTCTATGTTGTTTTCCCAAAATGCAACCTTCACATAGGCTGTCCGTTTTCTCTATCAATGGTAATCCTTTCACCATTCCTTTTCTACTTAACAAGTTTAGACCTCCAAAATTGAGATGTCCAAATCTCAAGTGCCACAACCAATTTTCATCCTCTGGCACGCTTTGAAAGGCCTCTTGGGTAACTGCTGCAATTTCATTTTTGTTTTTCAAATCTACCCTGATCCTGAGAGGGAACATCCTGTTCCTTGTCATCTTCACTTTAGCAATGCATCGTTTGTTGGGTGCTATATCCATGATGGTACACACATCATTCTTAAAGGAAACATTGTAACCCTTTTGAACAAGCTGTCCAATACTTAAGAGGTTACATCTCATTCCGGGGACATAATAGACATCTGCTATGGTTTTCCTTTCTCCTTGCTTT